>PPOM03000297.1:103702-123906 GCA_003708925.3 Kazachstania martiniae
AAAAAAACGGTTAAACCGAAGGTAGTTAAATCAATACCAAACAGAGCCCCCGCAGATACCCATGTTTTAATATCCTTAACAGCAAGCCAGACCTGAAACCATTCAAATTTTTCATCTGGATTAAAGGTACTCATTGTCTTATACCGTTCGACAATATACTCACTTTCTTCTTTATTAAAAAACCATGAACCCTCCAAATTACTACTCAAACCGAAGTAATAAAATGGAACAAATCCCAAAGATATAGCACCTTCGATAATATAGATATACTGCCAAGCATTCAAAGAGCCATTGATCTGCGAACAACCATAAGCAATTAGGCCTCCAAAAGATGAAGAAAGGCAAGCAAATGTAAATATGAAAGCAAACCTTAAAGCATATTGTTCTCTTCTATAACAAATAGACAAATACATGTTGATTGCAGGATATATCATACCTTCAAAAGCACCTAGGAGAACTCTAACAGCAACTAACTGACCAAAATTCTTGACCCATGCAGTTAGCAGGGATATCAAACCGAAACAAAAAAGACATGACGACATCATTGTTGGTGGACCCATGATTTTCAAAAGGTTCGCACCAATAGGGTCAAAAAGAATATAAGTAGCTGAGAAAACAGTAACGGCTGAGTTATACTGGTTGTTTTTTAGATTAATATCCTTTGAGAGACCAGCGACTTCAGCATTACCGATATTAGATTTATCTAGATTGGATAAAAAATACAATAAACCTAATAGGGGAATAATAAACATATCCATTTTCTTTACTACTTTTTTTTCCATGGGATGTGCTATTGAAGGTAAAGAGTCATCATCAGTCGTTGAGAATACCTCCTTCTCGTTAGTCATGTCAAAGTTTTTGTCATCCGTACCATGAAAGGCATCTGGTATATTATCAGCAGTCAGTCTACGTCTTGTCGATATCTTACTGCTACACGTTGAATTTACCTCATCATTATTAGCAGCAAAGATAACGGTATCAACATACTTATTAATTGAAACCGACATTCTGTCAAATTATAGGAAAAATGCTCGAGTGGGTTTTAGAGTATACTAGTTCAATAACTTTGTATATCCAACAAAATAAACCACGCTCTAAGAAGCTTTATGAGGAGACCTTTTTGTTATTATTTCGGGTGCTACTCCTTTGGAAATAGGAAATATATCTTAGTTTAGTCTAATTAAATTTTAAGTTTAATTAGAAATCGGTGTTCCTAGTCTAAACAGTTAACCGGTACGGCAGTAAAAAAATCAGCGAGATTTTCGAAAAAGCTTCTTGAAAAAAATAATTTCAGGAAAAAAAATGAAAATGAGAACTAGAAAGGTAAACGTTTTCAAATCGTAACTAATAATCTATACAACGACTAAAAAAAATTTTAATAGCTAGTTATCCTTGTGTATACTTATGTATACTATGTGTCTGTAATATTTATATTTAATTACTATTTATAATAAAAAGAACAACTGTATTTCAATAAAAAACCGACGCTTTATCCTAGGACGCAAACCTTCTCCTTTAAATAGTTTTTTTTCACCGATTACCAATTAGTTGTTGACTCGTGAAAAAAAAGAAAACTACGACAGAGAAAAACTCAAAATAAGCCACAACAAGCACAGTAAGATTGACATGAAAATGAGAAAAAAAAGGTAGAACCAGGCGGATGTAAAAGGAAACTTATCGAACCAGCATCACGCAACATTACAATATATCGTGCGCCGGAAGAATTAGTGGACGTTGGACTATGTCACAATCAATCTCAGATATAGCATAATATACAATCATGTACAATTACTAATGTTAGTATTTAAAGTGTATCTAACTCTATATATCTACATATATTGACATTAAATCTTGGTAATTTTTCTCTATAAGTAATAATCATTTTTAAACAAATCTAAAACATGATCATAATCTCTTATACTTGTTGAAAGATGTGGACTAAATATTGAGCTGTTATAAACAAGCTTCAATCAGTAAATGGCCATGACAACTTATATATTACAGTATGCAACTCTTCAACTATTTCATTTTTATTCGCTACTTTCTCAATTTCAACGAAAAATCTAGAAAAAATATGCAAAAAAACGTTAGGAGAAATGACACACTATCCAGAAAGAGTAATAGGCCAAAATTGACGTATATAATGATAATGGCATCAAAAACGACAGACGTCGTTATCAAGGAGAAGTCAAGAGATGTGTTCCATTGCCAAAATTAAGTTACTGTATAACAAAAGATCTTAGATTCAGCTTTCGGTTCTCAAATATATATAATTAAAGAATACGTTCTCTATGAAGGGGATTTAAGAAAACAGATTGTATTACGCCAAAAAGTTTCGGGATCCGGAAGCTAGCTTCCAGTTTTATTAAACCGAAAAGTTTTTATATAATTTTCTATTTCTCTGTATTTTTATTGAATTTCTTACATATGTATTTGGTATAATAAAGTGTGTGTGTGTTTTTTGTAGAAAACCGGGCATTCGTATGTTTCTTGTTGTGCGACATTTTTTCTTAGTATGCTCATTCATAACAGTAAGATACTACATTAGGAAAAACTATTTTACTGTAACTTTTCGGTGCCGTTCTTGGACATGCTTTAATTAGGTTATCTTTCTTAACTTGCCTCTACTAAAGGTATGTTTACGGAATTTCGGATTAGGATGCTAGCTGTGACATTATCTAATCCTATTATTAAATACAACGACTCAGTTTTAACAGACTCGAGATAAAACTGAAGATTATATATCTTAATGATTTAGATTCCATAGTAACATTCATGTGCTCTTAATTACAGTAGCTACTTAAGCTGTCAATATTTTTGTAGCTTAGAATAACATACATTTGCAACTAGAAACTGTACTAAAGACATGGTAATAGAAACAAACCATTCGTCGATTATAAGAGACTAAATATAGGAATGAAGTTTTTATCAATTTGTATATGTGATATATAAAGAGAACGCAAGTTAAAATTTAGAGTTTGCTGGTGTAAACGATTTATTTTAAAACGTTTTGTATCAAATAAAATAAAAAATTATATCAATGATTATGCCGAGTTCAAAGAAAGGAGCTGGATAACTAAGTTTTATTGTAAATCAATTTGTAGGCAGGCAAGATTAGTGGTTATTATTCTATTTATTCCTTTAATTAAGAAGTGAAAGTCTGGCTATATAAAAGGAAATCTTATGTAATAAGTACAGGATCTAATATAAATGACATGTGGCAATCTTTCCTCTATTTTGGTCTTTTCTACTGCTTACTTGTTTAGTTTTGAGATAATTGATGATGTTGTTGTTGTGATAGTGGTGGTTTGTTGTTGAAAATTCGTACTGTAATAGTTATAACTAATTAAGAGTATAAGCAGTATCTTCTTAAACTATATAAGAGAGGTAATAAAACAGACGCCGATTGATTATATAAACTATAACAATTGGCATAGTAAGTAAGGTATTAATTATAAAGGTAATGTGACAACTCATTCCCTTTATATATTAATGCCAGCAAAGGTCAATTAATAGATCTTTAGCCCTAATAAAACTTAATATAAAAACTAGACTATCGTGCATCCATTTTGATAGGTAACATAATATTCACTACGTTACTTATGACTCATATTAATGTTGTCATACATCTGGTGTAATGACAAATAATTCCTCTCAATGTTTATCACTATGTAGTCTATTCCAACAATTATAATAAGTTTAAGAATTACTTCTAACTATAATGTGATAACACTTTCCTTTTATATGTTAGTGCCAACTAAGTTCAATTAATAGATCGTAAGCTGTAATAAAATACAACAAAACTAAACTGAAGCACAATCAGTTATAGTTGTAATATAAGATTCCTCATAACACTTATGACTCAAATTAATATGTCATTTATTTGATGTTGTAACACAACATATTTCACATGTGGATATCATTATGTGGTTTATTCCAACAGTTGTTTACTTATTCCTAAAACAGATTAAATCTAAAGAGTGGTTTCTCTCCTTGCGCTCCAGTTACACATTCACAGAAAATTTTTAACTAATTACTAAAAGCCAAACTTTAATATAATATTTAAAAATCTTTTATACAAAATATTCTGAGAAGTTAAAAGCAGATTACAAATTAACTGAACAAAAATATTAAACGAAAAGTGTTAATATAATAACTAAAATCTATTCTACATACAACTTAAGTTATTCCCATTGTTACAGAAAAGAATTTAAAATTGAAAGAAATATAGTGCTGTTATTGGAATAAATTGATTAATATTTATGGAATGAGTAAGTTCTTTTTAATTATTACATTAGTAATAAATAACTATCTCACTCATGAAAAATCACTAATAAGGATTTACATGAGGTAAATCGTTATTAAAACAAATTGATCAGTTCTTATTAGTAGCGAAGGATTCTAGACTTAAAATATATTAATTGAACTTGGTCGGCATTAATATATAAAGGGAATGAAGTGTCACATTTTCATTATAACTAATTCCTGAATTTATTACTTTATTGTTATATTTTGTACAATCAATCGGTGTGTTTTATTACCTCTCTTATATAGTTTCAGAAGATACTCTTAATCAATACTAACTACTAACTTACTAATTACCAACAAGAATCTTGAGTCTTTTATGGTATCTTGCTAGTAACTTAATTTTCACTATTTTTGTCATCTGCGGAAATTCACTTTGAGTTGCTTTACATAGAGTAACCTTTTACATGTTTTATAATTAGTCCTGTTCTAATAGTGTAGTGGTTATCACGTTGCCTTTACACGGCAAAGGTCTCGAGTTCAAACCTCGGTTAGAACAGTTATTTTTTTTTAGAATTAAAGCCCTAATTTTCCGAAAACAAAGTTTGTCTTACTTAAACTTAAGAGTGATCTAAAGCTCATCTCATATTGAACAAAGCAATAGTGAGTAAAGCGCTATGGGTGTTCAATCATTTTGGGATATCGTAGGACCTACAGCAAGACCCGTGCGACTGGAGTCTTTACAAGACAAGAAAATGGCTATTGATGCCTCGATTTGGATTTATCAATTTTTAAAAGCAATGAGAGATTCTAATGGTAATTCTATAAAGAACTCTCACATCACGGGTTTCTTTCGGAGAATATGTAAATTGCTATATTTTGGTATTAAGCCTGTTTTCGTATTTGATGGTGGCGTTCCACCATTAAAACGAGAAACGATTAAGGCCAGAAATGAAAGAAGGCAAGGCAAAAGGGACAGTGCAGCTCGCACAGCCAGAAAATTACTAGCCCTACAAATGCACCACAATAACTCAAGTCAGTCTAAGAAACAACTAACATTAGAACCTTCTGATAAGGTATTTAAGCCCCATGATGACTGGGATCTACCTGATATTGAAGGGTTTTACTATAAAAAAGATGATCAAAGGATTAATCCAGAATATAATAATGAAAAGCAGAAAATATTGATTGAAAATTCTGCTATTGATGATGCTATTGATGACCTGGATCTAGACTCGATTAATCCTGCTTCTGAGGAATTTGCAGAGTTACCGAAAGCTGTACAGTATCAAATTTTATCAAATCTTAGGCTGAGATCTCGATTAAGAATGGGTTATATGAAAGACCAATTAAAAGCAGCATTTCCAAATAGTCTTGACTTTTCTAAATTTCAAATAGACATGGTAAAAAGAAGGAATTTTTATACTCAGAAATTAATCAATGTAACAGGCTTACACGATGGTGGTGCTTCAAAGTTGGAAGATGAGGAACTTGTTCAGCGTATAGCTGGTAAACAAAATAGAGAGTACAAGCTCGCAAAAACAGAGAATGGCTGGACATTAGGTCTTACTAATCAGGATGGTACTAGTAAGCAACAGCCTATTTTAATTGATATCGATCAATCGGAGAGCTCTGAAAAGAAAGATTCGAGAATAAATCATGATTCGGATGAAGATGATGAGTTTGATTGGGAGGATGTAGATTTAAAACCAAAAGAAAAGAAAAGAGATAACTTTGATTATTCTTTGAAAGCTGGTAGACTACCAGAATTAGAAATTAAAGATCAAAAAGTGGGAAGTCAATCGTTTTTAGACACGCGGCCAAGTGAAGAATCACCATTAAAGAAGGCAAGACAGTTTAAGCAACTGTCTGTTGTTCAAAATCACAGAATAGATGACGATGATACTATTGAGGATGATTATTTAAAGCAAATCGAAGAGATTGAATTGATGGAAGCAGTACAAAGATCAAAACTTGAAGAAAGGCTGAAAGAGGCTGAAATTAATTCGGTATCTGAAGAAGAAGAACTATTCAAAGAAGAGAAACTTGAAAAAGACCTTAATAACTTAAAGAAAGATAGAGTAACTCATAATAAAATGAATATAGAATCAGATGAACACTCAACTAAACTGAATGCTGAATCGAAGAAAGAAAATCCGAAAGAGAATGCAAGTAAGGGAATAAGACTGGAAAAGCTAGCAGCAAATGCAACTCCTACAACTCTAAATAAAACTGCATTTACTGAAACAAAAAATGTAAAGCGGAATACGTCGTTAGCCTCTGAATCTGACTTACCCTCAAATCAGCAACAGCTGGATTTTATTGTTAATAAGATATCAGAGCCACAGCTTAATATGGCTCAGTCTTTCCTTTTTGGAGATAATTCGCAGAATAATTCTGTTATTTCAGAGGTGACAGAAGCTAGTGGGAAGAAAGTAATACCAGAAATACCTACTTGGTTTAATCCCATTTCCCAGAAGCCTTCTCATAACCCCTATAGTTCAACAAATTTTGTAAATGATAAGGAAACTGCAGATGATACCAGATCAAAGGCAACATATAAGCTTCTAAGTGGCTTTGATGCACAAGAATATCTGGACAGAAATGAAAGACATGAAGAAAATGCTCCAGAAGGAGAGGGTGATTTGATAGAAATAATTGCTCAGAAAGAGATGGGTGAAAATACTCATAACTTAGAAGGCGGGGAAACTATCAATCACATTAGTGAAGAAATAAATAACAAAGGTATTTCAACATTGAAGAAAGATATGACTGTTGAGTCAAATAGCAATGCAATGAGCAAAAAATTGCATAGGCATGATACTGAAAATAGAATATCGGAAAATAAGGCAAGAGATTCCAACATTCCGATGGTATTTGATTACGAATTTTCAGAAGGTGATGAAGATGGTCTTATTGAGGAAATGCAGCAGGAGGAGAAGAATTTTGAGCAGTTCAAACATAACGAACTGCATATGCCACATCAAAATGATATTGTAGATACAACCTTCCTGGAAGATGAACTTTTTGAAAAGCAGATGAAAGATAAAAGAGATTCGGACGAGGTTACTCCTGACATGATTACTGATGTTCAGGAATTATTATCGAGATTTGGTATACCATTTATAACAGCACCCATGGAAGCAGAAGCTCAATGTGCAGAATTATTACATTTAAAGTTGGTTGATGGTATCATAACTGATGATAGTGATGTGTTTCTATTTGGAGGTACTAAAGTATACAAAAATCTATTCCATGATAAAAAGTACGTTGAATACTATAATGAGGACTCTATATTAGCAAACCTTGGTATTGATAGAAATATAATGATTCAACTTGCATTACTTTTAGGAAGTGACTACACGACAGGTATTAGAGGTATGGGTCCAGTCTCTAGTATGGAAGTCTTAGCTGAATTTGGAGATTTGGAGGCATTTAAAAGGTGGTATAATGAAGGACAATTTGATAAAAGAAAGCAAGAAAAGGAGGGCAAATATGAAAAAGAACTAAGAAAAAAATTGGTAAATAATGAGGTTATATTAGACTCTTCATTTCCGAACGAACTTGTCTTCGATGCCTATATGCGACCAGAAGTTGATCACGACACCACACCTTTTAATTGGGGTGTGCCTGATCTTGATATGTTAAGAGATTTCTTATACCGTTCTTTAGGATGGCAGCAAGAAAAGTCTGATGAAGTTTTGATTCCGTTAATAAGAGATATTAATCAGAAAAAGAAGGAAAAGAAGCAAATGAAATTAACAGAGTTCTTTCCTAAAGAATTTATTAGTGAAAATAGAAAAATCAAATTAGGTAAAAGGATAATAACTGCTACAGGTAAATTGAAGAAGAGGAGATTAAAATGACATATTTTAATCATAGTATTTTCCTGTTGCTAGGTATGATTTTTATATATTATTTAATATTTTGTCATTATCTCTTTGAATTGGATGATTGTCGAATAAATAATACTTCCCAAAGATATTAAATATGTCAACAATTTAAAAAAATGATATTTTATTTTATTTTTATTTTTATTTAGAAACCCTTTTAGTTAAACTTGTTATTACTCAACTAAAAATATTACTTAACATGTTCTTCTGTTAGTATTCTTTAATGGTTATCTTAGTCATTATTCATTATTTTTCATTATGGCACCCGAATTCTGGAACAATCGAAAAATAGAATCCAGGATCGCCGCATTAAAATGAGAAAGTCTACCTTAATAAAGAGTATATAACTTGACGTTGATAGAACGTTATGTAAATTGTATTGCAGATCAATTAGATACAGGAGTAAGGGAATGCTACAGATATGAAAAAAGATGCTGCAGAAACGTTAACCCTAAAAGAGCGGATGCTAAGTGCAGGTACTGGTTCAATATTGACATCTTTAATGTTAACACCAATGGATGTTGTTAGGATTAGATTACAGCAACAAGAGATGCTTCCCGATTGTACTTGTAATCCGTCAGGTGTTGAAGAAATTAATTTTAAAAGGAGTACACATATTACAGATTTAAGTTCCGTAAATATTTCATCACGAATGTCAAATCATAATGCTGTTGTTAATGAAAGCAAGGTTTTTTGGGAGCAAGCATGTTTTAAAGAATTAAACTGCAAAAATTCAGAAGTCAAATATAATGGCACATGGGGTGCATTTAAACAAATAGCAAAATCAGAAGGACCATCGACTTTATGGAGAGGTATTTCATTAACGTTATTGATGGGAATACCAGCTAACGTCGTTTATTTTACAGGATATGAATATATAAGAGACATATCCCCATTTGCACTATCGCATTCCACGATAAACCCATTATTCTGTGGGGCGCTTGCCAGAATAATAGCAGCCACTACTGTAGCACCGTTGGAATTAACTAAGACCAAATTCCAAAGTATACCCAGATCTTCGAGGAATACAAGATCATGGACGATATTTAAGGACCTTCTTACCGAGACAAGACAAGATATAAAATTAAATGGTATATTTAGATCCCTATTTAGAGGATTGGAAATCACATTATGGCGAGATGTTCCGTTTAGTGCTGTTTACTGGGGTTCATATGAGTTTTGCAAGAAAAACATTTGGATTGACAACTCCAAAGAAGAAAAAAATACCATCCATTTTATAAATAGTTTTGTTAGTGGATGTATTAGCGGTTCTATAGCTGCAATCATAACCCATCCATTTGATGTTGGAAAGACAAGAAAACAAATATCGTTTGTATCGACAGGTAACCACAACAATAAAAATTTGAGAAGTAATAAGAACATGTTAGAATACTTAATTGACATAAGAAATAAAGAGGGTTATAGAGCGTTATATACAGGACTAACAGCTAGAATAGTGAAGATTGCACCAAGTTGTGCGATTATGATCTCCAGTTATGAAATTTCTAAGAAATTTTTCAACGTGATGTAGTTACAAAAAATAATGTGGCAAGTAAAAATGCTTGTATATAGTAATATTAATACGTATAATCTTAATAGGGTTTTATGATTCAAAAAATTCATTAAATTTGTTTGTTCGTATTATATAACTAGTACATAACTTTTATTTATCTTGTTAATGGAGTCATATATTATTATTAATTAACATTAACTCATCTAAGCATCGTAAGTAGTAGAAGAAACGTTACCACCGTGACCAGTCCAGTTGTTGTGGATATCACTGTCAGCTGGTAAAGTCTTGGAAGCACATTCTGGTAAGACTCTGAAGGTGTGAGCACCGAAGTAATCTCTTTGAGCTTGTAATAAGTTAGCTGGTAATCTTTCAGATCTGTAACCATCGTAGAAAGCTAAAGCAGTAGAGAAGGTTGGGGTTGGGATACCGTAGGTGGTAGCTAAACCAAGAGTCTTTCTCCAACCGGATTGAGCCTTATCAACGGCCTTGTGGAAGAAATCGTTTAATAACAAGTTTTCTAATTCTGGGTTTTCTCTGTAAGCCTTGGTAATTTCACCTAAGAAAACAGATCTAATAATACAACCACCTCTCCACATTAAAGCAATAGATGGGAAGTTTAATTTCCAGTTGTAAGTCTTAGCAGCTTCACGAATTAACATGAAACCTTGAGCGTAGGACATAATCTTAGAGGCGTATAAAGCTTGTTCTAAGTCATCAACGAATTGCTTCTTGTCCTTAATGACGTCCTTTGGAATGGTTGGACCACTTAAGACCTTAGAAGCCTTAGTTCTTTCACACTTTAAGGCAGATAAACATCTGGCGAAGACGGCTTCACCGATTAAACTGACTGGCATACCTAAGTCTAAAGCGTTGATAGCAGTCCACTTACCAGTACCCTTTTGACCAGCAGAATCTAAAATCTTTTCAACTAATGGCTTACCATCAACATCATCGAACTTTAAGATGTCTCTGGTAATTTCAACTAAGAAAGAGTCTAAAACACCCTTGTTCCATTTTTCGAAAACATCACCAATTTCCTTGTCAGTGAAACCACCTAATCTTCTCATGATATCGTAAGCTTCACAAATCAATTGCATGTCACCGTATTCGATACCATTGTGGACCATCTTGACGTAATGACCGGCACCGGCTGGACCAACCCAGTCACAACATGGTTCACCGTCAGACTTAGCAGAGATATCTTGGAAGATATCCTTAATATGTGGCCAAGCGGCTTCAGCACCACCTGGCATTAAAGATGGACCGAATCTAGCACCATCTTCACCACCAGAAACACCAGAACCAACGAATAAAATACCTTGCTTAGATAATTCTTCGTAACGTCTGTTGGAGTCTGGGAAATGAGAGTTACCACCATCAATGATGATATCACCCTTTTCTAATAATGGAACAATTTGCTTAATTAAAGCATCAACGGCAGCACCAGCCTTAACTAATAACATAACCTTTCTTGGTCTCTTTAACTTAGCAATGAAGTCTTCCATGGAGGTAGCACCAACAATAGACTTACCCTTAGCTTCATTAGCTAAGAAATGTTCGACCTTGGAAACGGTTCTGTTGTAGGCAACAACAGTGTAACCGTGATCAGCAGCATTTAAAATTAAGTTTTGACCCATAACGGCTAAACCAATTAAACCTAAATCACCAACAGCAGCAGGCATTTTTTTATTGAACTTTGTAGTTGTAGATATATTCGAATTGTGTTACCAAAAAATTGTATGGACTTCTTTATATGAGAAAGAGGATACAAAAGTTTTACACTGGTTATTTAATCTTTATAAATTAATAAATAATAAAGAAAAAAAAGAATAAAAGAATAAGAATGATTGAAAAGAGAAGAAAAATAATCAATTGAGTAGCAATTGACCCTTATTATATATAAATTTTAATTACAATTCTCATAACGAACCAATGGAAGGAAAAAAAAAATGCAAGTGATATTTTAGGTAAGGATTAGGAGTAGGAGTATAGTTAAAAACACATAATAAATCACTATAAATTTTTAAGAAACGAACGGGCTAATAATAAGTTATAAAATATAATTATAAGGAAATATAATAATAATAATAATCACCATAATATTAGTAAAACATTTCAGTAACAATTCCTGCAACACCCTAAATAAAACAAGCGGAAAAAAAATATACACACACATACACTAAGAAAACTAAAGAAGATTTGATAATCAAAGGGGTTAAATTACCAAAGAATTTTTCAAATAAGAACCCGTTCGTTCAAAATGTTCAACAACTTTTTCAATAACCAAGGAAGTAACTTGAAAATTATAATAAAAATAAGAAGATCCTAACAAATATTAATAATAATGGTCAATTGAAAGATTGACATTCAAGGAAACTAACGAACTAAGAAGAAAGTATATGAATTAAGGACCGTTTTTGTTACAGAAAGGGCATAGAATGAGGAACAAGCGAAATACACTAAGGAAAGGGAGTGCGAAATATGTTAAGCCAACTTTTTTCTCCTAATTTTTACTGTATAAGATTTTTTTTACCTGGATATGTTAAATTTTGCAGGAATTGCAAGTGAAACATAAATGTAGAATAGGGCTAAATTATCTAAGTTTCTCGCATAATATTATTGTAGATTCAAGTATTAGAGTAAGAAATTCATTCTGAAAGTAAGAAAAAAAACAGGAGTTAGGAGAGAGACCTCCACCTTTTTACTAGTGATTTTCTTTGTGCCCCCCCTTTTATTTTACTTGGTATTTATTATTTTGTGTTATTTTATTTCTTCATTAACTGGTTATCGATCCATTGTCGAACCTATTCAAAAAAAAAGGATTGACTTGACTTGGGTATATACATTAATCTTTTTGAGTTATTAAGAATCTTGAATCTTATGTCGATATTTCTTTAATCGTTACGAAACACCGGCCCTTTTTTTTTTCATTCCTTTCCCTTGCAAAAAATAGCGGTGTTTCCATAGTCGAAAGGTTAATCTCTGATCCCGCTTAACTAAGCTTTCTCTTTTGACAGAAGGAAGAACAGAAATTATCACCTTACTTCATAAAAAATATTGATAGTGGTAGCATAATTGACCATTCGTAGGATAATTGACATGTGTCTGATTGGATTGACGTTTTTATGGTTAGATCATAAATATGTCAAATATTCGTGATTTTTTGTTTATGTTGTCGAAAAAAAGAGTTCACTTGATGCTGATATTAGATTTATCACAATTGATACCTTTTTTTTAAGTATTACATGTAGATAAATAGTAGATAAGGTGTGCGTTATACCTACAATTTCTTATAAGTTCTTATAAGTTAAGGAGATATTAATAGTGTTACGAAGTTGCAGTAACCAGTTACATATGGAAACTAATAGCAGAGATTTATCATCAATACTGTTATCAAACACGAATTAGAATGCTTTGTTTCCTAAAGATAGACTTAGTTCTCTTCTAATGTCATTCCATTTTTGTTTCGGTGTTATATGTAAAGCCGGCACTATAGGTCTATTACACTTGCGAAGTAATATTGCCACCTAAAATTAAAAAATGCCAAAAAATACACGTGATAGTGTTCTATATTCCACGCATCATAGAGTTAGTAAAGAAGCTAATATAGCTGTGGAGTAAAAAAATGCCACTTGCCAGAATTGAACTAGCGACCTTTGCATTACAAGTGCAACGCTCTACCACTAAGCTAAAGCGGCAATTTTAAGTGAATTGTTTTTTAGAGGTAGTTATCCATCGATATAGAATATCATATATACTAGAGTAGTTAGAGGGTCTACTTCTATAAGCAACATGTAATAAGGGAAATAACCAAAACTGATTTTATATAGCTCTTTTTTTCCTTTTCTGTTTATATCACGGACCTTCATCAATATCTGTTATATTTTGTTGTATGTGATGGCCGGAAAAAATTTTTATATACAAAATTTATTCAGAATAATTATGTAAAGAAAGCCATCTCATCGCAAAGGTGAGAAAGGTATAAAGGTGAAAAACTATTGAAATAAGAATCCTCATTGTCAATAATATGTCTTCTGTAACTAATTTCAAGTCATTAGGTTTATCAAAATGGTTGGTTGAGGCTCTTACCGCAATGAAGATAACTCAACCAACAGATATTCAAAAAGGCTGTATTCCAGAGATTCTAAAAGGTAGAGATTGCATTGGTGGTGCAAAAACTGGTTCAGGTAAGACCATTGCATTTGCTGGTCCAATGCTAACCAAATGGTCCGAGGATCCATGTGGTATGTTCGGTATCGTATTGACACCAACAAGAGAATTGGCAATGCAAATCGCAGAACAGTTTACTGCTCTAGGTAGTAGCATGAATATCAGAGTGGCACTAGTTGTTGGTGGTGAAAGTATAGTAAACCAAGCTATTGCGTTACAGAATAAACCACATTTTATTATTGCCACACCAGGTAGATTAGCCCATCATGTTTTAAATAGTGGAGATGATACAATGAATGGTTTAAAAAGAGTTAAGTATTTAGTATTAGATGAAGCAGATTTCTTGTTGACGGAAACTTTTGCATCTGATTTACAAACTTGTATTGGTGCCTTACCACCAAAGAATAAAAGACAAACTCTATTATTCACGGCTACTATTACAGATCAAGTTAGATCATTGCAGGATGCTCCAGTACAGGAAGGTAAACCACCTGTCTTTTCATATGAGGTAGAGAGCGTTGATAAGGTAGCTATTCCATCGACTTTGAAAACTGAATATATATTAGTGCCTGAGCATGTGAAAGAAGCATATTTATACCAACTATTAACTTGCGAAGACTATGCTAAATCAACAGCAATAATTTTTGTTAACAGAACAACCACTGCTGAGATTCTTAGGAGAACATTATACAATTTAGAAGTTAGAGTAGCATCATTACATTCACAGATGCCCCAACAAGAGAGAACAAACGCATTACATAGATTCCGTGCTAATGCTGCCAGAGTACTAATTGCTACCGATGTTGCATCTAGAGGTTTAGATATTCCAACAGTCGAGTTAGTTATCAACTACGATATACCATCCGATCCTGATACTTTTATCCATAGATCTGGTCGTACTGCGCGTGCCGGTAGAATCGGTGATGCCATCTCATTTGTTACACAAAGAGACGTTTCTAGAATTGAAGCAATTGAAGAACGTATTAATAAGAAAATGACTGAGTGTGACAAGGTTCACGACACTGCTGTCATCAGAAAAGCATTGACAAAGGTAACAAAGGCTAAGCGTGAATCTTTAATGGCTATGGAAAAGGAAAACTTTGGTGAAAGAAAGAGAATTCAAAATAGAAAGAACATGAACAGCAAAAGTCTAAGATAAATAACCTTTAATTACATTACAATTATATATAACATCATTCTGATAGAACATTATTATTCATTTTATATTCACTGATCTCCAACTGTTGATAAACTCATCGCATCTTTACCTACAGAAAAAAAAGATGGAATAATAACTGAAAATTTATCGTAACCATCAAAAATATTGCCAAATATTTTATACTGGGCTTAAGGAGGATATACTAACAATATATATCATGAGTAGGGCTAAAGAAATACAGGAAAAGCTAGATTTACAAGCAAAGTTGCAACTTGCCTTTGGTAACAGAAATGCGAAGGTAGCTAGTTGGTTAGATGGAAGTGATGATAAAAGTAATGAAATTGAAAAGAAAAATTATAATGAAGATATGAAGTACTTAAATGAAAGCAAAAAGCAGTTCTTCGAACTACCAGTGGTTCAAATAGGTTCTGGTTTGAGCTTCCAATCAATTGAAAACGATAGCAACACTGCAGATGATATCCACACAGTTGGTGAATTCATTGAGAGTAATAAGAAAATTAGTTCCTTAGGTAAAAAGAAGAAAAGAAGTGATCAGACAGGCCATAGAGATATATATAGGGTTGCAAAAGATGATACCAAGGCCATGGTAGCATTGAAACGAAAAATGAGGCAAGGTAAACGAGAATCAATCAAACGTAATATAAGTGAAGTTTCTTCAAGTAACTCAAAATTAAAGCCACATAATAATACATCGCAAAATGAAAATCATAGTAATGCTACCAGTGATGATGATGATGAACCTCGCGTCGAGAAGTCAGTAAAGAAGAAAGCATTTGGTTTATTATTTTCTAAGAAGAAGAAATGAGGTCAGTTCTTATAACATGTCACCGCGTCCTAAAATGATGCCATCACATCTTAAAAACATGTCATTACATATTCTAAGCATTTTAATATATAAAGTCCTATTTACATCCACACGATAAAGATAAACTTGAACCTTATCAATATTATTTAGAATCGAACTCACCTCATTTTATACATATAAAACTTACGTAAGCGATTAGAGGGGCATCGCAAAAACTGAAATTTTTGGAAGCGTGGTAAAGCAGACATTACTATAAAAGTGATACACTTTTTAAAGGAAAATATAATATTCATCTGTGCTATTTGTCTTCAGTTTATTTCTACATCTACATAATAGTAAATTTGTTTAAAAAATTAATAGTGAACAAATATTAGCATAAGAAATATAAATATGGCGAGTGAAAAGTTTGAAGTTCAAAATGGGGGTAGTGGTACGAGAGCAACTATGCTTTGTTGTGAATGTGGTACGCCAATAGATGGATCAACTGGTCTTGTTATGTGCTATGATTGTATCAAAACGAGAGTTGATATCACCGAAGGGATCCCAAGGGAGGCTAATATCTCTTTTTGTAGAAATTGTGAAAGATTCTTACAACCTCCAGGCCAATGGGTAAGAGCTCAATTAGAATCAAGAGAATTGTTATCTATTTGTTTACGCCGTTTGAAGGGTTTAAACAAAGTTCGACTAGTAGATGCATCGTTTATATGGACTGAGCCTCATTCAAGACGTATTAAAGTGAAGGTTACAGTGCAAGGGGAGGCTATGACCAATACTGTTATTCAGCAAACGTTCGAAGTTGAATATGTTGTTATGGCAATGCAGTGTCCTGATTGTGCAAGATCTTATACTGCTAATACTTGGAAGGCTAAGGTACAAATCAGGCAGAAAGTTCCTCATAAAAGAACTTTCTTATATCTGGAACAGTTAATTTTAAAGCATAATGCTCATGTTGATACAGTATCTATCGAGGAAACTAAAGATGGTTTGGATTTTACCTACGGCCAAAAGAATCATGCACTTAAAATGTTAGATTTTTTAACATCGTCCGTCCCTTGCAAATATAAGAAATCATCCGAATTAGTGTCACAGGATACTCACTCCGGTACATCTTCGTACAAGTTCACCTTTTCTGTCGAGTTAGTCCCAATTTGTAAAGATGATCTTGTGGTATTACCAAAAAAGATGGCGAAGAGTCTTGGTAATATTTCGCAGTTTGTTTTATGTTCAAAAATTTCTAGTACTGTGCAGTTTTTAGACCCAACTACGTTACAGACTGCTGAAATGCCAGCTGCTTCATTTTGGAGAACACCTTTTGATGCATTGGCTGATGTAACACAGTTGACTGAATTTATTGTCCTTGATGTTGAAAAAACTGGTAAAGAGGATGGTAACCGTGTTTTGGCTGACATTACTGTTGCCAGAGCAACTGATTTAGGTGTTAACGACCAAGAATATTTTGTAAAGTCACATTTAGGAGGTATCTTACATGCTGGTGATAGCGTTATGGGTTACTTTATTGCCAACTCTAACTACAACTCTGATTTATTTGATGGTTTGAAATATGATTATATTCCAGATGCCGTACTGGTTAAGAAGTTACACCCAAAGAAGGCTAAAAAGAATAGAAACTGGAAACTAAAGAGAATGGCTAAGGAACATAAGGATATTGATGCATCTCAGGATTATAGCTCTAGAGCACAGAAGCAAGATATGGAACGTGCCGAAAAAGATTATGAATTATTCTTACAGGAATTAGAAGAAGATGAAGATTTAAGACATAACATTAACATGTATAAGACTGATGCCCAAGGAAATGACGGTGCTGAAGAAGAAGAAGAAGAAGACGATGATTATAATTCTGATGTACCAGAGGTTAAAATCGATGAGTTGTTGGACGAATTAGATGAATTGACTTTAGAAAATCAAGCGGAAAATTTAGAGGAGCCAGAGGAGCCAGAGGAAGAGAGCGTTGATGTTAAAGAAGATTCTGAAGGTAAATCTAAGTGAGGTGGCGAAAGATAGTGAGTTTTTTTTATAGCATTAATCACTTCTGTATTATCCACATATATTAAATAAGCCCTTGGCGCCTCTACATAGCATAAATTTTTGTCATATTTTCAATATATCTTCATGTATCATCATTTTACACGTATTATATTATTTTCGGCTCAAAAACATTCGAACTTAATGTAATGAGAGCATCTATATAAGTTAAATGTAAATAAACTAAATAATAGCCAGCTATAAAATAAAATTATAGACTTGACATAAAAGTCAAATTGTAACTATAGATATACTTTTTCACTCAGAACAAGGGAGAATGGTACCTAGACGTAGAGTTGAACAGAAGGAGATCAACAACCAGTCCGATGAACCAGAAAAGAAGAAGCAAAAAGTAGAAAAGGTAAACGAAGACTCAGATAAAATAGATGAACAAAACAAAAATGATGAAACTGAAAAGTCTGAAAGTGATACAAAAATAACAGATGAAGAGAGGATTGATGAAAAAGAAAATGGTAGCGACAAAAACAATGATAACGAAGAAGAGGAAGAGAGGGAAGAAGCAAAGCAGATATCGGATACTGACCCACAACTTGAGAAAACAGAAATTGATGACCAAGAGAAGGGCCTGGTGAAATTTGAATTTGATGGTATTGAATACAAGTTTAAGGAAAGAGCGAGCGTTATCGAAGAAAAGGAAGGTAAAATAGAATTTAGGGTAGTAAATAATGACAATACAAAGGAAAATATGATGGTATTGACAGGTCTTAAGAACATTTTTCAAAAACAATTACCTAAGATGCCAAAGGAGTACATAGCAAGACTGGTTTATGATAGAAGCCATCTATCCATGGCTGTTGTAAGGAAACCTTTAACTGTCGTTGGTGGAATAACATACAAGCCATTCAATAAGAGAGAATTTGCGGAAATTGTATTTTGTGCAATTAGTTCCACAGAACAAGTTCGTGGTTATGGTGCCCATTTAATGAACCACTTAAAGGATTACGTACGAAATACATCTCCAATCAAATACTTCTTGACTTACGCTGATAATTATGCTATTGGTTATTTCAAGAAACAAGGTTTCACGAAGGAGGTTACTTTGGACAAAAAAGTATGGATGGGATATATCAAGGATTATGAGGGAGGTACATTAATGCAGTGTTCAATGCTACCGAGAATACGGTACTTGGATGCTGCCAAGATTCTACTATTACAAGAAGCTGCATTGAGAAGGAAAATAAGGACAATCTCACAGTCTCATGTTATAAGGAAAGGCTTGGATGTATTCAAAGATCTTGATAATATTAAACCAATTGATCCCATGTCAATTCCTGGGTTGAAGGAAGCTGGTTGGACACCTGAAATGGATGAATTAGCACAAAGACCGAAGAGAGGGCCGCATTACGCTACTATACAGAATTTGTTAACAGAACTACAAAATCACGCTGCTGCATGGCCATTTTTACAACCTGTAAATAAAGAGGAAGTACCTGATTATTATGAATTCATCAAAGAGCCAATGGACTTAAGCACTATGGAGATAAAACTTGAGAATAATAAATATCAAAAAATGGAAGAATTTATTTATGATGTTAGATTAATTTGCAACAATTGTAGGCTTTACAATGGTGAAAACACATCATATTTCAAGTATGCTAATAGGTTAGAAAAGTTCTTCAACAATAAAGTTAAAGAAATTCCTGAATACTCCCAATTAATTGATTAGCTGCTGCATATAGGAAGAGAAAAAGTTTAATCGTAATTATTTCTTTTTGTGTGCTTTTTGTATACTTAAATATTACATAAGTTAAGACATTTCAAGGTCATGTTCTTCTGGATTTTCCTGAGCTTCCTTTTCCTTTAATTCTTTAATTATTTCTGCAGTCTTTTTATCATCATAGATCTTAAACCCATCATCCTTTGTAATACTACTCAATTGAGCATTGTTTTCATCTAGTTTTTCTTCCATGACTTGCTTTAATATTTTGAGCACTAATAATTCTGCTTCTTTTAGTGTCAAGGAGGAATGCCATTCATTTTGCAACTCAGATTGTGCACCTTCAGAACCTGAACCAATCGCCTTTGCATTATAACGGTAGAAAGTTCCTGATGGTTCAGCGTGGTATAATTGATATCCGTCATCAATGTCATAACCAGCTATCAAAAGAGCAACACCAAAAGGTCTAGACATTAATCTTTCCTCACCAGAAGCACCTTCACCAAATCTTAAAGCTAAATCACAAACTGATTGAGTTAATGATTCTATTTTAATATCTTCATCGTAATATAAATTATGTGTAACTGCAGCAGTTCTTGCATGTTCTATCATGGAACGTGCATCCGCAGTTAACCCACTCATAGCACAACCAACATGGCGGTCGATTTCTACTATCT
>PPOM03000297.1:127874-147417 GCA_003708925.3 Kazachstania martiniae
ATTGTAACTTTGGAAAAATAATAAGTGCAAAGGTCATTACGTTTGGTGGTAGTAATAAAAACTCAGACGACATTGTTGTAAAGGAGGAAGGAAAGCAAAACGGTTCTTCCAAAGGCTACGGTTTCGTGTGTTTTGAAAACCCACTTGATGCATCAAGAGCAATTTTGGCAACGAACAATTATAAAACAGTAGAAGGAAGTATTCTTTCTGTTTCATTTGCAAATAAAAGAAATAACAGCAATGTAGGTTCTGAAAGTAGCCAAGATAGTGACAGCAATTCTTCCAGAGTGAATTCTCGTGAAATGCAAAGCAAGAATAATATTAGCAACAATAACCATAGATATAACAGAAAGTTCATTACCGCATTGATGCAACAACAAGACCAGATGCTAATAACCTCCCCACCGCTGAATACAGGAACTCCGTATTCATATTATCCTAACACAAACTCGATTCCTACTTTTGTGCCAATACCAGCATATGGTACTATACCATTCCAATATCCCAATTAACTGTTCTTTTTAAAATTTGATAGGCAACAATATATTTAGATATTAGTATCTTACGATCCATGCTAAATATTCAAAAAAAAAATTGTCATATTGGATTTCTTCTATACGATATTTGTCTTTAACTTTAATGAACTAACGAACTCTTTACTCTGACCCAAAAAAATAAAAAAAAAACCAAGAAAAAAAAAAAACAAATAAATAATCTACATGTATACGAACTACTATATATGCATTACATGTATGCTAAATTTTCATTCTGAGAAACATTAATTATGGAGATTTTATTTATTTAGAATGTTATCCATTCTCTTAGTATAAAGCGTTCTATAAATAGTGTTATCTATTCTTAATGTTACAACTGCAAAAAGCTAAAATTCACAGTATGGGGGTTATATTTTACAGGTGATCATGCATTCTCATTCTTACTATTTGATTTGGTGATCTGATCTTTTAATCTTTGTAATGTTTGTAAAAGATTTCTCAATTCAGCTTCTCTAGCAGGTTCATCATTTGAAGTCCTTAAAGTATTATTCCTTATGACACTATCTAGAATATCTGTAATTGTTAGTATCGATCTTGATAAATTAGTTACACTATCTTGAATTAATTTAAAATCAAAGTCAAAGGATATTGGCGATTCATTTTGATTTCCAAAATTACGTTGCTGATTGGCTATGTTCTGACTAGCTATCGGCGGCAAGAATTGCTGCTGCTGCTGTTGAGGATGCTGATGGATTGGATGCCCAAACTGAGGTGTGACACGATCCGAATTTGGATTAAGTTTAGCAGCTAGTCGCATTGAATATGACCTGTAATAATCAGTTGGGTCAGAAGGCGTTTTGATATATGTCTTGAAATTATTATTAATGTGCCCATTGCTATTATAATTAATGGGTGCGTTCTTATCTTGAATCGAATTGAATATTGGCATTTGTTGATTGTGTTGATTATGTTGATTGTTTGGAGTTTGCTGGTTTACCTGGAATTCAGGTCGAAGCATATATGAATTTGGGTCATTAGTATTTGCAGGAGGATAAGTTATATTTAAAGAGAGAGGTGGTGAATTTGATCTAAAATTTTGTTGATGACTAGGTACAACACCTTCCAGATGTGGTTGAGAACTTGATCTCATCAGTGGCTGTTTTCCACTTATGCTAGCACTTGATGATGTTGTTGATATCGGTGCACTTAATGAGTTTCCTAGATTAGATGTCGCGACACTCATCTTTAATAAGTTTTTTGATGAACTACTGGAGTTCAATCTTGACGAGTCATTGGTTTCAGGGGGATAAGAATCTGGATTGATATAACTTACTGAAACAGGAGATAAAATATTTTTTCTTTTACCATCCTTTCCTAAGCCAGTTGTCTTTCGCTGAATTTTATTTAATGTCTTTGAATCCGCATCTTTATAAAATAATCCTGTTGGATGATTGAATGACCATTCTGTTTTTGTTTTATCATTACTGTTTGCAAAATTATTATTACTCTGATTGGAAAGCTTATGGAAGCCATACATATGCAATTGTCTGACAAAACTGCTCACATTACCATGCTTAAAAAATCTTTTCAAGACCCTAGTGCTGAAGTTGATGTCGTAAGGCTTCAAAATAAAAATTGATGAGTCTGTCTGTGACCAATAGATCCATTCGTCTAAATCACTATCTTGAAGAATCGCATGCAATTGATGTATGAACGTCTTCGGTTGCATTGATACAATTGGGTAATAATTATAAAAACACAATCTAAAAAGAATATTAGAAGGGAGAAGAAGGTAAGGTACAATTTCTTTTTTGCTAGAAAAGAGAGAAGCTATTTATTCTAATTGATCGCTTTATTATCTTTGGAGAGAAAATGTGTTGCCGTACAATAATAGTAAGTTGTAATTACGTTCATATATCAAAAACTAAATGTTTCTTTCAACTTTTTGCCCTTAAACTTGAATTGACTGAAATAATGATAATAATAATAATAATAATATTCCTTTTTATAGATATGAATCAAAATTTCAAAAAATAACTAAAAGTTGTAGTTTGAATATATTGAATATATTTGATCGATGTAATGTGACTGATTGAATTGATTTGATTTAAATACTATCAATATTATTATTATTATTATGTAATGATTATGGATCTCCAAATATTATGATCTACCTTTATAATTGAACACTTAAATCATCTATCATATACATTTACACATCCTGCATACATATATACAAAAATATATTATGTATGTATATTATATATGTGTGTCTCTATTTTATCAATAACAGTATTAAAAATCGGTTACTATTAAGGAATTGGGCTAGGGAAATATGTGGAAAGAAAAAAAGTAGAGAGCCAAACGCAATGGAGATATGTAAGCAGACTACGTTAAGGACATCATTGAAGCATGAGGTGAGAAAACGATGTAGTATCAATGTAACTTTAGGTCCACAGCTTTACATACCTTCAGAGATAATAGTACAACTTAAAAGAATGATCTATCACAATAAAAAAACTTAAACAAAAGTAAATAATAATCCAAGCGACAAGGTTACAGAAAAAGAAAAGTAGTCAAGAAAGAGATGCATTTTCAACTTTGGAAAGAAAAATATAAAATTTAACAAGAATTGAAAAATTTGGCAAGAATGGGAGTATACAACATGTAGCAAAACTATTACCGAAGTTAAACTAGTAGGAGAAAATTGTAAGATATTTGCAACTTTACAATTTTATCACTCATCCAGTAAAATCGCCAACAAGCATTACATACATATATACCATAAGTAAAAAAGTTAGTAGAGAATTCTAAAGGCAAACAAACAGAAAGAAAAAAAAGGTTGCTTGCTAGGCCCAAAATATTAAAGTGTTATAAACCCCAGTCCATAACTGATATCGGTGGGGCAGAGATATACAGATTCGACGCAAGCACTGTAGTACTCTAATTTGTCTGGTGAATTAGTATATTGCCGTGAAATAACAGGAAAAAAACAGGAAAAACAGGAAAAAAATATAATGCAAGTTATTTTCATTGAGAAATGCGATGATTATTTAATATAAAAAAATAATATACTAAAAAACCCTCGTAGAGCAACTACTATTTTAACATATGAGCTTATGCATAAGTTAATGCATCTATGGTTATTTGAATTTCTTACTTCACTTTCTATTAAACTTCAACTCAAGCATTTTAATAAATTTTAACATTCTTGTTAAAATTTTACCTGTACAAAAAAAATCAGATAAAAAAAATGGCAGGTGATAAAAATTACCTTTTTCATACAGTTTTAACGTGGTTGACAATACAACTTTTATTTATGATTAGAAATCACTCTAATCCTCTACAGTAATTTCTGAGTTCCACATAATGGTTGCTCCCATTCTTTTTTATTAGTATCATCATTCTCTAAGCGTTTGTTTGCTAGTATACAGTTTTCACTTTTACTCTTACGGATCTATTTGATTCTAATTCATGCTACTTTTATAGTTATGAATTAAACTACTGCAGTTTAATTGGCAAATTTGCCGAAGATTATATGCTCGGTTAATTTTCTTTTCTCATGTTCACATGGTTTAAGGAATGATCTGTTGAAGGAACATAAGGCAAACCAAAATAATGGAAAGTTGAATGAAATGGATGAAAAATTATAGAGAGGACAAAAAAAAGAAAAAGAAAAAAAAAAGAAAAAATTCGCAGCTGTTAAATTACAAGAGATGAGATGAGATGAGAGCAATTAAGTTACATTGTAGTTAGAACTAATGTATAATTGTGTATGTGTATGTATGTATGTATGCATATACTTTTTGTGTTCTAGAATATTAATATCCAGAAAACTGAGATGGAGTGTTATGTTCCGATAAGTCAATTTTAGATAAAACAATGAAGTATTTTGTTCTTAAGCAGTTTCATAACGTTATTGTTCCGTTGTGTTTACTTCCTTCTTTGTCAGTTAGGTTATAAAAATGTAAAATAGAAAATCATGTAACATCACTTTCCCATTAAAATTGGAGGAGCATAAAATTAGTTTGGTACGGCAAAAATAATAGTTACTAGAATTACAATAGAAACTATACATGATGAAATTCGGAATTGTTACTACATAATTGGGACAATCACTGATGTGAATTAATCAGGCTATTTTTGTATTTTTTTTATATTTTTTGGTTAATTTGTCCGATTGCCTACCCTCTTCTACATTTTCCCTTCTTTTTTTAAGAAATTTATTGGTACGCTTAATGTAAGTATTAGAATCACAGTGGTATCAAGTACATAATTACATAATTTTTTTTTTTTTTATCATTTTCATATAGTGGAAAAAAAGAAATAGGTAGTTGAAAAGCTACGAAAATTTGAAAGAAAAGAATACAAACAACTATTTTTTGTTCACTGGCCAAGATAATTCTCGTAATTAATAAACTCTCTGTTTGTGGTATTTACGGTCATTAAATAACGTAGAAAGGTTTGTTGATTTTTTTAGTTAAGAGACAAAAAGTCCTACTTGAATTTCTAAATTACGGAGATTCTCAGCAAAAGAAACGAAATGGCAGTAAAAGAAAAACCTTCGAGATTTCCCGAGACCAAGAAACAACAATAAAAAAAAAAGCATCCTTTGTTGTTCTAACGAAATACCCTTCTACTTTTCGCTTCCAGTCAGGAAAATCGATTGACTCAGTTCTTGACTAGTAGGGCCAGACACTTGTACTACAAGTTGTATTACAAATTGTATTACAAATCCATATATTAAAGATCGGAAAATAAAAAAATAAAATAAGAGGTAAACTCCTTCAGATAAAGGGAAACCATCTCATCGAAAACTAAACTGCAAAACAATAATAAATAAATAAAATGGCTGTATGAAACATTTTACATCTATAACACTGATTGAAGTAGATGTAATTATCAGTACTAATAAGTTTCTTCGGCGAGGCATCAATACATCTGACTGTAACAATGCTTCATACTCTATAGAACAATTTTGGCGCTTACTTGTTTTGAATTTTTTTTTCATTTTCAGACAGTAATTTGATCTGGAAATGAGTTAAAATAAGAGAATACAATTTCATGGATAGTAACTCTAAGACCCTCTCGTAGTATTAATTTTAAAGGACGGATTGAGTAATCTTATGTGTACTATTAGTTCACTAAGGTATAAATTCTCAACGCTAGGTTGACTTGCGCATGCAGTCTGCCATTGTTCCTCTTGTTATGGCAACATTCTTCTGGTTTATTTTCGTATAGTACATAATATTTCTTATTTTTTTACAGTTTTTAGGAGTGGAGTGTGTCTTTTAGGTTTTTTCTTATTTCGATTTAGTTGTTTCTCTCTTTACTATTCTATTATTATTTTAAAAGTACACCTACTATTATAATTTTTAATGTAAAATTTAACATGTGCTACATTAGACCTTTTCTTTCTTTTTATTGAAGCCTTCAATTGGGTAAGTTACTCTTTCAAAGGGATGCATAAATGTATTGTATCATTTCCAATACAATCGTTGTCTCCTTAACTAACATTCTTTACTAACGAAATTAAATATCACTTGAAAGTTTAAACTCAAATATATAACTCTATTTATTTTTACATTTTCTGGCTTTTGTATCCTGAGACAATGCCTTTAAAGTGCTTACTCCTTTTTAGAATAAATTGCCTAGGTTCTCAAACGTTTTTATCGTACTTATTTTAAGTCATCAAAGGTGCAGATTATATATTATGTACCTCAAGATCTGCTCATATCTCCTTTCTTCGCACTTTTGCAATTCGTTATTGTTGTTCAATAGAAATAGAGTGTATATTTAAGAGTTTAGGAGATAATTATGAAAAAGGGATTACGCAGAAATATATCTTCCTATCACTAAAATCGTCCTTTTTTTGAGGTATATGGAAAATATGGTTTTTGATCTTGATTAATTAACTACTTGTTATTGCATATTTGTAAGATGAATATAATAATGGATTAAATAAAGTGTAGTTGTGCTGATAACTTGAATGCTTTCATTCTAATAGTTTATGTCTTATATTTCAAACATCTATACTTCCTAGAACTTCCCAATTTTCAATGGGTCCCGTGCAATTGACAATCTTGAACTTTCCAGGCATATTCCAACTTAACGTTGGTCTATGATCAAATTTCCATTTCACTTGATAATTTTCCCTACCACCTTTATTTTCTTCAATATCATCGAGTAATTTCACATCAAGAGAATCTTCAATTCTTTGTTGAATAATTCTTAGAAATGCCTTGCTTACTGGTTGTATATCTGAATACAATAAAGATACGTGTGGGTCAAATTCAGGAAGGGTGACATCTTTCTTTACATATAATTCTTCCATTATTTTCTGCATACTCTGTAAGTATTTATTGTTTTGACAATTTAATATAATTTTTTGGAAATATTTCTTACCAACTGAACAAGACTTAAATGTAACCAATGGCTCATGGCCACTCAGTAAAGGTCTACGGATAGACTGGATGGCAGCAACGCATGAGGTTAGGATTTCATTAACTCTATCCTTATCACCTTCCTCTATGTCTAAGTTTGTTACTATTGTTACATGTGGAGTAAAATATGGTGAGTTAGGGAATACTGTTTGAAATGAGGCAATCAGTTGCGATAATAATTCATACGTTAGACTTCCTTGTAGCGGACAATACCATAACGCTATTGTCATTGTTTATTTATTGATATATATGGATATAAGACAGATATTCTTATTACCACTAATAATATATTAGCTTAGTTTCCGTAGCGTACCTTAACATGTATAAGAAGTAAGCATTGAGAGTAAACTTTTTTTTTATAATTGTTGCCCAGTATCCGATCTGCGATTTTTTGGGTTGTTCCCTGAAATTTAGCCGAAAAAAGTAACTGTCGATATTTCTTACATTAGATCTGTCATAATCTGGTCCACTGTCCTGAAAGGTACACAAATGTATAGTTTAACTTTTATCTGAGTCTAAGATTCAGTATTATTATTGTAATGAAGCAGCAATTAAATTACCAGGAGATCTAAATAATAAAATATGTTTCAAAAAATAAAAGAAGCATTCAGTTATTTTCAATTGGAAAAATGAACTTGTATTTTAATTACAAGACATAAATATTTATGGTTGAAAATATTCATATAAAATTTCTGAAAAGGCTTTAAGCTTCTATTCCATCTTTGGTTTCCAAGATATAGAGAAAATGATACACATATCTATTCAAAGTATGTATGTCATAAAATAACATTTAGAATTTCTTATTTGTTTCCAATATGTTTCTACTATCCTTTCTGTTCGGATTACCACTAAACATTTTTTTCTTCTCCGTTATCCATCCGGACGGATTGAAGGCGCTCGTCCTTCACGGACAGTTTGTCTAACCAGACGAGAGACTTTTGAAGCAGTTGGAAAATTTTAAATTAACTGAAAATTTTATCTCATCTCATCTCATCTCATAAAATTTTGAAATAATAAGTTTAATTTGAATTTTCAATTAGAAAGGATAGCAAGGTAAATAAAAGAATGGGTAAAAGAGGTAGAGCTGCAATTTTGCCTAATAACATTATTCTGTTACAGAACTTGGTAAAAAGAGACCCGGAGTCTTATCAGGAAGAGTTTTTGCAACAGTATTCTCATTATGAATCGTTAAGAGATATCTTCATGCTGAATGGTATGTCTCAATCTACAAGTGATCCAAACAACCCAACTAGTAATGCGGCAGATGATATGAATGTCAATACGTCATCTACTGCCCAATTTATTGAATTAGTTGGTTTTGTTTCTCAAGTTAGTTCCTGTTTCCCAAAAGAAACCGCAAATTTTACAAATGAATTAAAACAACTATTGTTAGAACATCATAAAGCATTGCCATTTGAATTAAAGGAAAAAATTTTAACTTCATTAACCATGTTAAGAAATAAAAATGTTATTTCTGCTGAGGAGCTAATTCAGACGTTGTTTCCATTATTAATTGCATATTCATCCCAAGGTAATTCATTAGGTTTAAATACTCATGCCAGAGAATTAAGAAAATTAATCTATAATAATTTGATTTCTCTTTTAAAAAGTTGCAACACTGGTACTAAAAATCAGAAATTAAACAAGAGTACTCAGGCTATATGTTTCAATTTACTGGACCAGCCAGATTCCCAAGGTATATGGGCTGCCAAACTAACTAGAGAACTTTGGAGACGTGGTATATGGGATGATTCTAGAACTGTGGAAATCATGAGTCATGCTGCATTACATGATGATGTTAAAATTGCATTATCGGGTATTATGTTCTTCTTAGATGCTGACAAAGAACGTGAGGAAAATTTCGAAGAGAATAGTGAGGAGGAAGATGAAATTGATATTGATAAATTAAAGCATAGAATGCAAATTAATAAAAAATCTGGTAAACGTGGTAAAAAATTAGCAAATGCTGTCAAAATGGTCAAGAAAAAAAATAAGAGTAGTAATAACTTCCAGAATTTCTTAAACTTCAGTGCCATTCATTTGTTAAGAGATCCACAAGGTTTTGCTGAAAAGTTATTTAAAGAGCATTTATCTGGTAAGAAAAGCAATAAATTTGATATGGATCAAAAAGTTTCCATAATGCAACTATTATCAAGAATGATTGGTGCCCATAAATTGATTGTTTTAGGATTGTACACATTCTTCTTAAAGTATTTAACTCCAAAACAAAGGGATGTTACAAAAATTATGGCTGCATGTGCTCAAGCTTCCCATGAAATGGTTCCTCCAGAAACATTGCACGTTATGGTTCGTAAAATTGCTGATGAATTCGTTTCTGACGGTGTTGCTTCTGAAGTCGCTGCTGCTGGTTTAAACACTATTAGGGAAATATGTACCCGTGCCCCACTAGCCATTGATGAAACCTTACTACAGGATTTAGTTGAATACAGAGGTTCTAAAGCTAAAGGTGTTAATATTGCCGCTAAGGGTTTGGTATCTTTGTATAGGGAAGTTGCTCCAGAAATGTTAAAACGTAAAGATCGTGGTAAAACTGCTTCCATGGAAATACAAGAAGCCAAGAGAGAAGGCAAGGACATCTCTAGAAGGCCACAGTTTGGTGTTGAAAATGACGTTCAACAAGGTATTCAAGGTATTGAATTACTAGAAAAGTGGAAACGTGAAAATCATCAGGAGGGTGATGATATGGACGACGAAGAAAACGACGCTAATTGGGAAGTTGAAGAAAATGAGGAAGAAGAAGATATTGACGGTGACTGGGTTACTATGGAGAGTGACAAGGAATATGATGTAAATCTTGATGATAGTGATATTGAAGATGAAAAGAAGGATGAAAAGGCTAATGAATCCGATTCAGACCTAGATTTAAGTGATGACGAAGATGACAATGGAAAGAAAACTGAAAATGAAACTAACCCACCACAACAAAATGTTGATCCAGAACAAGCTTTCCGTGATCTAGCAACTTCAAGAGTCTTAACACCTGCCGATTTTGCCAAATTGCAAGAATTACGTAATGAAGAAGGTGTTGCAAAGATAATGGGTATGAGAGAAGAATTAGTTAACGCCACTGCTTTAGTCGGTCCAGTCAAATACAAGCAGACTCGTGAAGAAAGATTACAACAAGTTTTGGAAGGTCGTGAAGGTCGTGATAAATATAGTTCAAGACGTGGTAAACGTGAAAATGTTCATTCTACTACCAATAGAGAAAAACAAAGAAAGAAGAATTTCGTTATGGTAATTCATAAGAGAGCTGTTAGAGGTAAACAAAAGATGTCCTTAAGAGACAAGCAAAAGATCTTACGTGCGCATATTACAAAACAAAAGAAGAAAGGTCATTAATCTGGTATATACTTGTATCTATATCTTATTCATCGTTATAAAGTAAACTAAAACTGTACATTAGCTATAAATCATGAATATTAATTCAAGTAAGAGTGAGTCAACCTACTGTTTAGTATACTTAATAAAACTTTCTCCAACTTGGTATATTTAGCCGCCCAACCACATAACGGTTGTTTATGGAAAACACATATATATTTATGTGCATACTTCTTTACTCCAACAAAACAACTAACAAAAAGTATAGCTCCACCTGGCCTTCCCCGTCTTTGTTTGATTTATTCTACGCTATTTTAGGTGTACGGCTTTCGGAATTTTCGATAATGGCGGAAAGGCGCTTTCAAGATTCAACTCATTTTAATTTCAGAAGAGGCAGCCCCTTGTAATCTTCGAGAGTAATACATAAGTATAAATGATATATTACAAGCCAGTTAGTTAGTTATATAATTGACAGTTTTTTTTTTAACATTCTTATTTAATATTTTATGCAATTGTTCTCTATTAAATTGGGTTCTAAATTATTATAACTCTATCAATACAATTCTTTTAAAGATATACATCCATCTGTTCAAATATTTTAAAAGTCTTACATATTTTAATATTCTAATCATTTAATATATTCAATTTCTAAAAAGGAAAAAATTCAAGTTAGATCAGTTCTTAAAGATACAAAAGAAATATCAACACCAATAAAGTCACATCATGCTAAGATCAGTTAGGTTCAAACCTGTACAATTCAAAAGATTCCTTTCAATCCATGAGTATCGTTCTGCCGAATTATTGGCCAGGTATGGAATAGGAACACCAAAAGGTAAAGTTGCATTTTCTCCACAGGAAGCAGGTGAGATTGCATTGAATATTCCAAATAAAGATGTCGTTTTGAAAGCACAAGCTTTAACGGGTGGAAGAGGTAAAGGACATTTTGATAATGGATTTCAAGGTGGTGTTAAAGTGGTTCAGAATGATGTCCATGAAGTCGAAAAGATTGCAGAAAAGATGTTAGGTCATAAGTTAATTACTAAACAAAGTGGTGCCAAAGGTAAATTTGTTTCTGGTGTCTATGTTGTTGAAAAGGTAAATGCTCTAAAAGAGGCTTATCTAAGTATATTAATGGATAGAGCCAAGAAACAACCATTGATTATCTGTTCTAGGGATGGGGGTGTGAATATTGAAGAAATTGCAGAAAGTAATCCAGATTCTATTAAAAAATTCTATGTAAATCAATCTGAAGGTTTAAGTGAGGCTAAGGCTAGAGAAGCCGCAAAAGGACTAGGTTTCAGTGATGAATTATTAGATGAAGCCTCTCAAACAGTCTTAAAGTTATACAAAATTTTCAATGAAAAGGATGCAACCCAGATTGAAATCAATCCTATTAGTGAAGTGCTAACCAACAAGAATAAGAAAACAGTTATGTGTATGGATGCAAAATTTGGATTCGATGATAGTGCATCATATAGACAAGAAGAATTATTTAACTGGAGAGATTTAACCCAAGAAGACCCAAATGAAGTCGAAGCTAAAGAATACGATTTGAATTTTGTTAAATTAGATGGTAATATCGGTTGTCTTGTGAATGGTGCAGGTCTTGCAATGGCAACAATGGATGTTATTAAACTATATGGCGGCGATCCAGCCAATTTCTTGGATTGTGGTGGCGGTGCAACTCCTGAAACAATCAAGAAAGGTTTCGAGTTAATCATGTCAAATAATAAAGTTAAAGCAATTTTTGTTAATATTTTTGGTGGTATTGTTAGATGCGACCATGTTGCTATGGGCTTAGTCTCCGCTGTTAAGGAAATGAACTTAACCATTCCAGTCGTTGCGAGGTTACAAGGAACTAATCTAGATAAAGGTCGTGAAATTATAGCAAACTCAGGAGTTAAAATATATTCATTTGATGATTTAGATCCTGCAGCAAAGAAAGCCGTTGAACTAGCTATAAATCCTTAAAAAAATTCTTTTAAATATTTATTCATATTATTTTTTCTTTTAAATTTGTATATATATTTATTGCTTATATATATATATATGCTTTATTATCTTTTTATTCTATTATTATTGAAATCAACTTCTTCATGATGCTCGTTTTTTAATGCAATGCAGTTACACTAGGTGCACTATTCTTCCCGTCATTTAATTTTGGTTGATCCGTTACATTTGAGGTGAACATATATTTCATAGCCTGCTGGAAAGTATCTCCATTTTCCATTCTGTATTTCATCATCCTTGTAATTTGTGTACCCGCGGTACAAGCTAAAAAGAAATTAACAGAAGCCAAAAGATAATTCTTTGGCTTAATAACGAATGACCAACGCGTCCATATTACACCAGTAGCCAAAAGTGAAAGACTTTGCGTTCCGCTAACTTTCTCAATAGGCCTCTTCAAATCATTTAAACCAGCTATAACTAAACCCCATTTTAAAGTTGGCGCCCAAAAATGTACTGTTCTTGGACCTGTTTCACTTTGCCAGAATCTTTTGAATGCAAATGATATTGTCGACATTTTATCTATAGATATATTCTTATAATATTTTAAATTTGTGATTTCTCTATTTTTTGTTCTTTAATTAATATTTTTCCCCATATAATTACAAGTCTCAACTTTTTATATAATTAATACACTATATGATATTATTATTGTAAATAAATATAACGGTGTTAAAAATAAGCAAAAAAAATAATCCGGGGGTTGTTGATCACACATTATATTTTAAAAATATTAACTAGAACCTTAGTAGTTAGTAATTATTAGATAACTTAAAAAAAGAGCGGTTCTTACTGTATTTTCTCCATAATTTAACAGCGTCATGAAGAGGGGCTGATAGAATTTAAAATCAAACCACAGAAATTCAAAAGAAAATACCGACAAATTTTAATCTCCCCGGTGAAATTATGTATATGATGAAAAATGACGTTATCCGAAATACGGCTGTAACCTCTGTATAAGAGTGAATAAAAAAATCAAAAAATCATTAGTATAGAACAAGGGGGATCGACAATTGGGTAAGATTGGATGATGTATACATTGGCGTGACTGCATGGTAAATAAAGGCGTGATCAACTGGATATTTAGAATAATAAGTATAACAATGAATATATATCAAATATATATGAATAAAATACGTACTTAATAGTATCTTACTTGTGATATTAAACAAGGAATATGATTAGCGATTATGTAATTTATAATTATCAGATCCCATTAATTATCACAATTGTTCAGTAAGTAATAATAATACAGATTTACTGATAATTGACAGTTTATATTAGATATTTATTTTAGATTATGAAATTGAAAGGATCGATTGAGGTATTAAGTTTTAAGACTTACATTATATTTGATATTACTACTAGCAATTTATTACTTTCTTGAGAATCATCCAGTTAAGTTATTCTATCATTTGGCGTCTGTGTTAGTCTTTAGAGGTCTTTTTCCTCGCTTAAAAATGTAATGTTGGCGGTTAGTTACTTTTCTGGAAAAATTTAGAAAAGTAGCAATGTTCATTTCAGGTACTTCTTAATAAGTGGTTAGCTGTATCATATTTTTTAATACAAATAATAATTTGTCATCATGTCGAAAGCACCGGTGATACTGTAATCATTTCTTTTCAATTGTAATAATGATTTTTCTTTTATCTCGCCTTATAAGCTCTTACTTAACGCAGCTTCAAAAAATATGTCTTTGTCGCAGATGCTAGGAAAATATAGGAAGAACCGATGTCCTTGAATTAGCTAGCCTATTTACCAGCATTATCTATTTGTCAAACATATATCTCAAAATTTAAATGGAAACCTTAGTAAAATTGAAATACGATCAAATCTAAATCATGCGTAGTGCACCATGCTTCAAACCGAAGTAGAAGAGGTAACCGGAGAAGTAAATATATACACTCTCAAAGGTAATATCAATACTTTTTTTTTATCCTCTTGTTAAGTATATACCTCCTGTAAAATCAGAATCCTTTTAATGAAAGCTAATGGATGGGATAAGCTATCATTAACAACCTGAGAGGGTGAACCTGTAGTACAAGAAACTTAACCTAACCCAAAGATGTAACGGCTTTCGAACTATTCCTTACCATAATGCCATTGTTCAAAGAACTGTTAAAAGTACTCTTCGCGTCATTGCCAACCCCATCGAGGTATGCGCAGTGCTGTTTGTCTATGATACTTTTTAAACGCTTACTTCTATGCAGATAGAACTGTTAGTTTTATCTGCGTAGCCAACTATCAATTTCGATAGATACTCGAGGCAAGTTGTTACGCTGTCGCTCTTGAGACTCATCTTTCTACCTTGTAAAAGCAATCATCTTGGGGAGTTTATAGGATTCTAAACCGAGCTGTTGAAAGTATTTCTAACAGGATATAATTAATCTTTTAATGTCTTTTTTTAATCTGATGACCGTATTATATACACAATCTCCACGTTGCAGTATGTTTCCTTTGCTTTTCTAAATATCTGGATGAAACTTTTATTAAGACTCTTGGAAGTATCTTCTAGAAACGAATAACTAAGGCCAGAGTTTCTTAGGTTGACAGCGGTTTTAGGAGAACATAAAATTTAATTTATTAGCCTGCTTATTTCCTTAGGCCAGCCTCTTTCAGTTGCAATATTGGCATTCATATGTTTTCAAACATCATCTAACTTTGTTTGATCGTTCCTTTAATTTTTGAAAATATGTTCGAGTATTACTTTGCTAAGCTCAGGCCCTCTGTTTCTTTGAATAAACCATGTATATGGACTTGGTTCGTTTTACAGTTTCATTTTTGGTCGCTTAGCTATTTTTTCCAACTTGGAATTAAAAATTAGATGGGCTAAGTGCCTGCGTTCAACTCTTCTATTCAATACACGTCTCTTCATCATCATGGATGTTCACATTTCTGACCTTAGGAATTTCGGGCATTACAGGCACTTTTTTAATTGAAATAGGTTTTATCTGAGCTCTGCATCCATACGCTAATAGTTAATCTATATTTTGGACCAAACATTGGACATGTACTTCAAGATATACCACTAACTATGTTCTCCGTACTGCTCAACTGTTGAATACATACTACTTCTCTAACATATTTACCATTTCGATTGGAGAATTCTTTGTTTCTTAATAATTCTACTTTGTTTCAGACAGATAAGCTCTCTTCACATGTTGATCGAGGTAATCATAATACTTGTCAATCTCGAAAGAAATGTAAAGCCATATTTGAATACTATATCTACTAACCGAACAAACAAGAACACTTTTTGAGATTTATTGGCAATATCCAATATATGGAATTGTGCAACTTCAAGCAACGTAACAAGAGTTTCCGGCATTATAATCGAAACGTATGAATGCGATCGGAAAACATTGATCTGTCAGGTTCGAATACAGATATATAAATGATCAAAACTCTATCACCATAGTTTTGGACTTGAACATATTTAAATAATTTATAGCTTAATATTTTTTTTGTCACATATAATAACAAAGGTCGCATTCAAATAGATTATTACGATTATTTTTGAGGCTCTTTGTTCATGCATTACGCAAAGTTCTGTACATTGTATTGCCAAGAACTATCACATAAAATATTATGCGACTACTGTCAGAAAGGTAAGGAGTCAAGTTTCGTCGTCCATGATTGTGATACACATACGAAGAAATATCATGATTATAAATTTATTCATTTTTTCACTTTTTATTTTTCGTTTTTCTGAAGGATTAGCAGCATAGGGGTTCTTATTGAGTATTTATTTTTTCTTCAGTGAAAAATAATATTTAGAGAATTATCATAATAATATTGTTTATTTACTTATTGAAGATTGCATTTTCTTTTTGTACACATATTATATATTTTTGAATTATATAGTAGGATAACTATTATTGTATCCAATTAAAGTAGTGATAGTAGTCGATAAGTTCTATTATTATCGGCGTTTGATAAAAGATTATTTTTACTAGGAAAGATTACACAAGAAGGCAATAAGGAATGTCATCGTATACAAAATTAGTTAAAGGTGCCACAAAGATTAAAATGGCACCTCCAAAATCTAAATATACTGAGCCGATATTAATGGCTGCAAGAGATGAACATAATTTAGTTGAAATCATTAACTGTTTAGATTCGAGATTACGACAAAACGTTTGGACAATTGTTTACAAGTCATTGATCGTAGTTCATTTGTTAATTCAGAATAATGAGATACAAACTTTAAACTACCTTAATAGGAACATTGACATCTTAAATTTGAACAAGATTTTAGGCTCCTCAAAATGGTCAAATGATGATATCAAAGCGTTAGAAAGATATAACAATTACATTAAATGCAGATGTAAAGAGATTAGAAATATAACATCAAACCCAAGAGATAATGACACATCGGCTAAATTAAACAATGTTGAGTCATTAGAGCGTCAAATAACAAGTTTAATTAAAAACAGGTATTCGACGATAGATTTAAATAATGATCTATTGTTATGTGCATTCCAATTACTAATCAAAGATCTATTAAAATTGTACAATCAGCTAAATGAAGGTGTGATATCTCTATTAGAATCATTCTTTAATTTATCTTATAATGACGCTGAAAGAACACTAAATTTGTACAAATCTTTTGTTGATTTAACAGAGTATGTTGTTAAATATTTAAAAATCGGTAAATCGATCGGTTTAAATATACCTGTAATTAAGCATATCACAACAAAATTAATAAGATCCCTAGAAGAACATTTACATAATACAGGTAAGGAAAATACTTCTAGAATAACATCTACCAATAACAATAATAACGATAACATCAATAAAGAAAATCTCATATCTCATAGAAGAACAAGTTCAACCGACAGTAATAATAAAAAACTGGCTGAACAAAAATTAGAGCAAATTAGATTGAAGAAACAGCAGCTGGAGCAGCAAATTAAAAACCAACAATTACTCATGACGCCTACTATTCCACAACAATTTACAAGTAACCCTTTCACTCCAGAATCATTTTCATTCGAGCAACAACCAACTGGGACAAACCCATTTGCTGAACAACCACAGCAACAACCACAGCAGCAATCACAACAGCCAATGCAAATGGCTTATACAAGTCCTGTACAAATGCAAACTACAGGACTGTTCGCTGCATCAAATAATCAAATTGTTCCAAGTAATACAGGTGTAGGTTTTGGTGGTTATTCAAATAATAATGTCGTATATCAACAGGCAACTGGTACAAATCCATTTGTATTAGGTAACATAATAGAAGAACAACCACAGCAAGTAGGGATGGCTGCTATTTCACCTAATCCATTTGCTCAGCCAAATCAAACAGGAATTACATATCTACCAGTCCCAGTAGCATTTACCGGTAACCCATTTGATGCACAACAGCAAGCACAACTACAGCAAGCACAATTACAACAAGCACAATTACAACAACAGGCACAAGTACAAGCACAGCAACAACAACAGCAACAACAACAGCAACAACAACAGAACCATCAAGTAAACCGTAATTCAAATTTAATTGATATGTAGTATTATATAACTGTAATTGAAGCAACTATAGTTAATTAATCATTTTCTATTTGACATAAGGCTTTTGACAGCCTTTTTGACCCAATGGACCTCTTTAGCAAATATTGTATCTGTAAAAGGAACTCAAGATGGGTTACACAAGCTGGGTAAATTATTTGATTTTTCTTTATTAAAAACCCACACATTATTGGCATCCACTAACTTTTATTCTTATTACAATTACCAGCCGAATTCCGCTTTTTTATAACTGCCGCCATAAATAATTCCCGCTTGCAGGAAAATGGGGGTTCCACTTTTTCGTTGCTATCATTGCATCCCGTGATTCGTGATCCGGTCCGATATTTTAAATTCAAAATTTTGACGGACCTGCACACGTCGTTTTTTTTTATTTTAGCTACTGACTTATTAGTTAATGACAAAAAAATCAAAGAATTTAAAGTACAACACCAGATGTTTAAGTAATAGATATGGTGCTGCAATAATATAAAAGGTTATATCTAAATGGTATGTACAACGTAGCTTCTACTAATGTTTATGTGGAAAGGACCACATTTAAGTGTAAATGACAGTGAAAATTAAGTAGTTTTATGAATTTCTAAAAAAATAACCTACTTGCTATAGTAGTTGTAGTTATAATTTGTTACTACAACTACAATAACGATGACAAAGTAACTATGATAACAAGAGAGATTTTGTTGTTGTTGATGTTGATGTTGCTGTAGCTGTAGCTGCTGTGAATGAATGATGACGATGATGAAGTTCCTACCATAGTAGTCACTTCTTAATCTATATGTCTCAGAATTTAGTTACTCTATTTACTCTATATTTCTGTCCATCATTTTCTCTATTTTTCTTAAACGTTTGTCCGTTGGGACTTTAAATTCTTTTTTTTTTCAACTTTTTCTTCTTCCTCATCTGTCTCTTCTCTCCTTCTTTAATGAACTTTGAGTAGTTTTTTATTTGCATTATTCAATGGTAAATTTTTTATGTAAATTTTTTTCACTCTTAATTTTGAGATTGAAAGGAAAGAGATAAAATTTTTTAAAAATTCTTTTAAATACCAACCAACGTATTTTACTTTCTAATCATTACTTTTTTTTATTTAAAATATAAGAAAATTTTGCATTAAATAAAAGAGAAAGCTTTTTTTTCCTGTATAGTATAATATTTAACTAGATTTAGGATAAATTAAAAGTAACAATGTCATCTAAGGAACCTTGTTATGGTGTTGCTTTTAGATCATTAGTTACAACTGATGATACTCTATTTAAGAAAACAATCCAATTTTATCATGCTTTAGGTTTTGCTACTATTAAGGATTTCAATAAGTTTAAGCACGGTGAAGATTCTTATTTAACTTCTGGTACTTCAGAGGATTCTTTAAGAGAAGTTTGGTTAGAATCTTTCAAATTATCACAAATTGATGAATTAGGTTTCCGTGTTCCACAACAAGAAGCTACAAACAAGGAACAAAGTCAAGGTGCTTTATTAAAGATTCGTCAATCTTTAACTAAGAGTCCAAAGGAATTACAAAGTTCTATTCAATTTACTTTTTACTCTGCTGAATTAGCTTCTATTGAATCTAAATTCTCTTCTCAAGTTGAAAAGATCAGTGACTCCGTGTTAGCTTTAGTTGATCCATTAGGTAACAAAATTCAGTTCACTAACTACTTACATCCAATTGATGCTAAGCCAACTACAGATGATTTCTTCTTAAGTGCTTCTGATAATGCTGATGCT
>PPOM03000298.1:11483-21900 GCA_003708925.3 Kazachstania martiniae
CCTGTTTCTGAAACCACTAAAAGTAATACTTGCGTACCAGTTAAAACAGATAATTCAAATGCTTTTTTCATAATACCATGCTTTCTCTTAGAGAAAGTTACATGCCGTCTGGTCTTATTCTCAATGAACTTGATTTCAATTTTTCTTCTTTCTTTAGATTGTGTGGAAACAGAAGGAGACAATGATCCTTCCTGTTCCTTTATTTCTTGATCTGACATTACGTTATTATAATACTTTTTATTGATAATTTAAAATAACTTCACTCCAGTGGAAACAAGGAAATTAGAGTTGATATTCACCTTACCTAATTCGAATGTTTATTCTTTTTAGTTCCTCTTTTTTTGAGAAGTCAAAAAAGTAATTGTCTGATTTGTTAACAAATATATTGTCAACGATTGCTTTCTTTTTTAATAAAATAGAAAATATGATGTAGAGAAATCAGCTTATCTCTTCTGATGGATTTCTAATTTCTTCACCTAATATTAATGTGAATCAATAAAATTAGACCAGATCTTGAACCAAAATTTACCACTTTCCTAATTTAAAAAACTTATCACAACGGGATGGTTTTATAAGAAAATTGTGATGAATAGCTTGTTTTGGGAAGTATTACCCTTTTAGTATAAACCTTGTTCTTTTTTTTCTCAGAGCGAAAATTTTATTTCTCAGTGAAAATGGGGGATGGTTTTCCATTCAAGAAATCAACTCAAAATTATTGTACTAATAAAAAGCGGAGGTCATGTTATGAATGAAATGTAAAAAAAAGAGTAGGCTTATATCCGTATGAATTTCGCGTCGCGTTAAAAAAATATGCGAATTCTGTGGATCGAACACAGGACCTCCAGATAACAGTTTTGACCAAAGTTAAATCTTCAGTCTGGCGCTCTCCCAACTGAGCTAAATCCGCTTACTTATTGGAAATTTGTGAATGTTTGAAATCGTGAGCCTGTGAGATGATCAATTAATATTTTAACTGTAGAATGTACCGAGCCATCGAATTACGATGTTGAACTTTTAATTACTCTGTTGGAATAGACTATATAGTGACGAGAGTGATTCTTATCATTGTAGTTTATTTCTGAATTCATAGATATAAATGTTAGTTGTACAAAAGAGTTTCAATTAGTAATATCTAAATATAGTATTAAGGTCTCTGACGAGTTAAGAATAGGCTACAAAGTAAATAATCTTATAATTACTGGAATAATAAGAGATTCAATCTGTTAATCATTCCTCTATTTATACCTTTTGTTTAGATAGTTCCTTAGATGTTGGTCATAGATAGTTCCTTAGATGTTGGTCATAGATATTTCGTGTCGACGTTGACATTAATATTACTCAGTAAGGAAAGAAACACGATGCAATTGGTGTCATCTCGTCTGTAATTTCGTGTCTCTTACAAACGATATGTAGTTCGTGTCACTAGCATCCGTATTTTCTTATGGTTTATAATAATATAAGGTCTAAATACTCTATCCTATTATGTGCGACAATACCTGCAATACTACTAAAAAATCAATCTGATAATTACTTTCTACTTATATATTTGGCCAAATATATCCTATTTCATTACTATAAAGAAATGGTATCTACAGTTTTGTTATCACTATCTGGAAAAGAAAGAATGAAGATAAATTTGGTGTCTGTTCATGTGTAATTTGATGTATATTTAGTTGGTTTCTAATCTGTATGATTGGAAATCATATTTTCATATGAAGCATAGGAGCGTAATGTTACCTCTTTTCATAATAACACTTCCAGTATTATAAACTTTAAAAATACTTACTGCAGGTTTCTAATTAGTAAAATATATACGTTCTGTAAATGTATTTATTAAAATTCAATTTATCATGAATTAATATCCGATAACCACTTTCCTTCCATCTAATTTCACACATGTGTTTCATGTTAACTAAATTCTATCCATTGACCTCAGAGATGTGGTTATTTGTATAAATGCTTAAGAACAGTTAGTTTCGATGTTATTTCGTAAATAGTAGTCTGATATTACTGAAATATGAAAATCAACTGGAATGAATTTATTACTATGTAGTATTTTCCAGATGTGTACTACATGTAACGGATCTCTATATTCCGAATCTTTCCTTATTGGGTAATATCCTGTTAAAATTGTATATAAATTTCATAAGTCATGGTTGCTTATTCTTTTTACTAGTGTGACACATAATCGAAAATTGGTCTATTTATGTCATTTTTTCTAAGGTCATCATCAAGTAGTAGTCTAGTCTACTTATCATGTTTATTTTACATCAGTCGTTGATCATACTGTTTCTTACAAGATTAATTCTCCTCATTTAATCATTTATTATAAGAAACAACCTTAACTAGATACACCCGACACCAGCCACTTAATGACTTGATTTAGTTATTTTCCGTTTCTGTTACTGTTAGCCAACATGCAATAGAAAATATGTCATAAATTATTAACACTTACCGGCCCCTACAATTTCATTAACAAAAATACTACTATGACCAGAAATATATATTTTTTCAGTATAGAAGCCGAATAGTCCTGCAAATTGGTCCCTGATAATAATAGTCACTAGAGTAACTGCGTACTTTAATAGATATTGTATTTCCAAAATAAGATAAGACTGGAAGAAGGACAATGTAACCCACTCTAATCACACGTCACAGCACAAATATTACTGTCTGACAATTCTAGAACTTCCCAAGTTAATGGTCAATTTTTATATGACGATCGTCAACTGTTTACCATAATAGGCAATCCCACACCACATATCCGTAACGCTAATTAACTTTTTTAGATATGGTGAACTCACCATATCTAAAATATACATACATATGTGTAAACTAACCATATTGTCATAGATTTGTACTGTATGTTTTAGTCTCTGTTCAGGTACAAACTACTCTCTTTTAGTACTTTTGAGTCTCTGCATAGTTTATTTATAAACAAACCTAACAAAGTGAGGTGCAAAATTACTAAAAATCCAGAACAGGTATCTAACTTAATTAATTACTGACAGAGAAGTGGTTAACCACCCCTTGTTTCGTTTATGCATTTACATGCACTTCTGCATCAGTTACCATACCAACGCTATTTTCTTCGAGCAATTCATGGATGTACGCGTAAAATTTCGCCTTTCTTTCAGTTTTTGTGCTAAGCTTGTATTTCCGTATGCTAGCTAGATTCTGAGAAATTTTCCAATAAGAATTAAATTTTTTAGCTATTTCCAATAAGCTGAGGAGAAAGGGTGATTATTGATTTATTTAGATTTTCGAGATATATTGAAATTTCAAGTTATTTTTTTCTTTTAGTTAACTTTTATAAATTCTTTTCTCTTTTCTATTAAATAACATATAGAATAGTTATTCATACCAAAAGTGTACAGATTTAAATAATCAAACTTAAATAAAATATGACAAACCCAGCTGCCCAAACTGAAAGAACTTTTATTGCTGTTAAACCAGATGGTGTTCAAAGAGGTTTAGTCTCTGATATTATTGCAAGATTTGAAAAGAGAGGTTACAAATTAACTGGTATTAAGATGATTCATGCCACTCAAGAATTATTAGATCAACATTATGCTGAACATGTTGGTAAGCCATTCTACCCAAAAATGGCTGCTTTTATGAGTTCTGGTCCAATTGTTGCAATGGTTTGGGAAGGCAGAAATGCTGTCAAACAAGGTAGAACCATGCTAGGTGCCACTAATCCATGTGAAAGTGCACCAGGTACTATCAGAGGCGATTTTGGTATAGATTTAGGTAGAAATGTTTGTCACGGTAGTGATTCTGTTGAAAGTGCAGAACGTGAAATTGCTTTATGGTTCAAAAAAGAAGAATTAGTTCAATGGACTTCAGAACAATCTACTTGGATCTACGAATAGATATTAGATTAATCATTTTTCTCTCTACGTATCTACATATAAATATAATGAACTACACAAACTCGCTCCTGGTTGATAATTAACTCTTAGTTGGGAATTTTCTTCAGAAAAAAAAAAGAAAAGTACCTATATTCAGCCGTTCACATGATTATTATAGCAGTTACGTTTAATAGCAAATGACATAATAGTAAAGTACCCTTTAAAATATACAGTCGATATAAATATTGGGTGTTTTTGTATTTATTTAAATAATTTCCAAATGAATTAAACTCTATGTTGGTAACTAAAAATATTTAAAAAGAATAAATTAAGATGGTAGAAAAAGCAACTTTTGCGGATTCAGTAGATAAAGCAACATCCAGAATTGCATCATTGGGAGGGAAAAATATAATGAACCCTAGAACACCTAAGAGAAAGCAGAATTTGGTAGTTGGGTTAGGTTTTGTAGGCGTCATTGGTATTGCTTCAATGATCGGAGCTTACCGCAATTCAAAGCATAGTGAAATTAAGGAAATATATCAAAAGGAAAGGAACTTATAAGCCAAAGGTTTTGGAAACTTTTTCTGTTCTTTTGCTTATATAAAATCCTTTCTTACATACATTTACATATAGCTATCTAATGACAACGTTTTATTACTCCGCTTTCTTTGCCTCAGTAAGTTTAGAAGGATTCTCATCATTTGGTTTATTGGCGTTATCATAAAATTTATTAAGATTTTCAATCTGCTTCTTTAGACCAACTAATGAAGTTTCCTTCAACTTCAATTCATCCTGTAACTTTTTTGTTTCGTCATCAACTGTATCAGAGACAGAAGATGTGCTTGCAATTTCACCTTTCTTTTGAGCATTGATTAAATCCTGGTATTTAACCAATCTTCTAACAATGCTCATAACAGTTGGAATACCCACCATAAAGTATAAAATGAACCCTGAAATGTATACATTTCTTTGGTTATAAGCCCTGGAGGCCAATACTTGGATTGATGTCACTGAACTATTTTCAATATCAGCCTCTCTGTCATAACGTTTATGACGATATAAAGAAACAGGAATTTGAGCTCTCTGCCATGAATCAACAAATAATAATCCAACAATAATACTTAATATCACAACAACAGTCTTAAATTGCTGAGTTTTCATTAAATTATTGAAAGTGGCACAGAAGCCCTTTCTAATTCTATTTGGTAGTGGAAGAACCAGAACAAACAAAATAGCCATTTCCAACACCAACAGACTAAAAAGTAAAGGTAAATATAAACTCATCACTATCACTGTCTTATTTTCTAGTATTTTAGTATTGGTTCAGAGTAAGCTATTGTATAATGTAAGTTTAAAGGGGAGAATTTTCAAATTTTTATATTTCATCTCTTCTTTCAGGCAAACAGGGTAACCAAGGGCATCGCGGTAGTTATTCAGACATAGTCACGTTGTTCAATCTAATGATTTTAATGTAGTATATAGAGACTGTTAAATTTGTCACTACCACTTGTTAACACTGGTAGTAAATAACCAACCAAAACAAGTAGGATAAACATATATATATTCCCTAAAACTACTTATTACTTTTATCTTCTTTTAAGCTGTTTTTCTCATTTGGCATGTTTTTTTTTTTTTATGGGTTGAAGCTATATCAAAAATGCCGGTATTTCTTTACAGAAGAAAGAGCAACTAACTGTTTGTAGATTCATTTTTCGTAAATTCTTAAAGTTATAACAAGATAAGCATTATAGAACTTTAAATATAGTTAAGGACAAGCACAAGATTACAAACCAACATTGAATATTGTTATATAATAAATAACCTTTCATATGCTGCTATCTTCAATCCATTTATTTTAAACTGCTGTCAAAATACTTGAGAGGGATAAATACAAACAACCAATAAAACGCTAATTACAAATTTAAACAAAAAAATTACGGTTTTGAATAAACACAAGTAACATAAGGCATTAAAATAGATTAGTTTTAAAATCGATTTCCGGTATTATTTTACCTAGCTTTACAATTTAAGAAACTAGTAATACACAATGACCGAGACAAAGGGAAAATACGAGAAAGTTCCTTTATTAGCTAGCTTACAGCCAACAACTCCGAAGAAACATCGAAAGACATCATCCTCTCAAAGAGTTTCTTCCAGCACTAATCTTAATCTGCAAAATAGAAAACTTCAGGTAAATGATTTTGATCATGCAGATTCATGGGGGATGTTACATGAATCAGATACCGATTATGATTTAGAAAGAGGAAACACATTACCTGCCTTTATAGACCATAGACCATCACTAACTGGGAATAACACCTCGACTTCTAAGAAGCTATCCCTCGCCAAAACGCCTAATAAGGGATCGAAATCAAAAGCCGTTAAACAGAAAAGATCAAAATCAAAATCAAAAAAGTCTAAACCTAGAAGTAAAACAGGTTCAATAGTTAATGGTTCTCGTAATAACAACGCTGATGTTGTTATTGATGTTGATGCACTATTGCAACATGTGCAAAACTCTAGTAACAACAGAGTCACGACAAGCAGTAATGCAAGTGGAAAAAGTCGAACTTCGGTTGAAAGCAGGACATCTTCAAACTTAAGCTCATATTCTACGAGTGATCATTACGATGAAGATGAAGATGAATATAATTCAAGACCATCTTCAAAGAATTCGTCGTCGAATTCTTCCCTTGATGATGTCTGTTTAGTTCTAGATGACGAAGAAAGTAACGAGTCTAAAGTATGGCCAGATATATCTGTCTTAGAAGAATTTTCCAAAGAAGAAACGGAGAGATTAAGAAAGCAGGCTGTAGAAGATGCTGCAGCTTTCCGATTTCATTATGATACAGAAGAGGAAGATATTAATAGTACCCCGATTGGAAATTATTCTTCGATCCCCCGAAAAAATAATCAGGATGCTTCTAATCCAAAGGATTCTATTTTATTTTCTCATCCTATTGTCACAAATATAGACGTACCTGAATTAGGTAATAAACAAGTTAACGAAACTGATGAATTAGTGAAAGGGAGGCTAAGGCCTAAAAAAATTGCACCATGGCACTTAATCCAAAGACCTGCCTCCGTTAACCAGAATATTAAGAATGGTAGGACAAAGATGGAGAGGGAAATGCATGATAATTTACTTGTCGGTCGTAACATTAAGTACCCTCCTCATATTATTTCAAATAATCCAGAACACTTTAGATTTACATACTTCAGAATTGATTTGGATTCCACAATTCATTCTCCAACTATATCAGGACTGCTACAACCTGGCCAAAAATTTCAGGATCTCTTTGTTAGTTCTGTCTATGGTTGTCAGCAATCATGCCAAGGCCAATCCATTCATCAAACAGTAAACCAAGATAACCATGATGACATACCAACAAGACTTCAATCTATATCCCCCTTGGATAACACAGCAACAGGAATAGGTGCAGGTACTAATAGCTTAAATCATATTCAAAATTTTTTAAGCAAGAATACTTCAACTCTGTCAACTAATATGGGAAGTAATGGTGTAGAAGAAGTCTCGCCATTTTGGCTGGATGTTGTTAATCCAACTGAGGAAGAAATGAAGGTATTAAGTAAAGCTTTTGGTATTCATCCATTGACTACGGAAGATATATTTCTGGGTGAGGTAAGAGAGAAAGTTGAATTATTTAAGGATTATTATTTGATTTGTTTTCGAAGTTTTGACATTGTTGCGGAGAAACATACTAGAAAGAAGAAAGAGAATATTTCTGATAGTAGTGAAAATTTAGAAAGCTCTACTACAGCCAACGATAACAACAACTATGGATGGTTCAAAAATGTTTTTCATAGACTGAGAAGAAGGAGATCTTCTGTTTTTTCATCTAATGGTTCCATAAGTGCTATTGATAATAGTTCACAAAGAAAACGTCGCTTAAGTATATTGAAGAAGCGTGAAGAGAAAGAGAGATTCAAGAGAAAATCTGGCGACAGGCATAAGCCCAGAGAAGGTGAATTAGAACCCTTAAATGTTTACATTATTGTTTTCAGAACAGGTGTTTTGACATTTCATTTTGCGCCTACTCCGCACCCCATAAATGTCCGTAGAAGAGCTCGTTTATTGAGGGATTACTTAAATGTTACATCTGACTGGATTGCTTATGCGTTAATTGATGATATCACAGATGCTTTTGGCCCAATGATCGAATTGATTGAGGATGAAGTGTATGATATCGAAGATTCGATTCTGAATATGCATCATAACGGCGACTCTAGCGATTCGGAATCAAGTAGTGATGGATCCGACTCTGAAAAATCCGACTCCGAAGACTCTGACTATGCTTTTGAAGGGAGATCAAGACATACAAATTTTTCTAGGATGACTGCTTCGTCTCATAGTAGTAATACAATGTCAATGAGCAGCTCTTCAACAAGTTCACGCAGTACTGGCATATCTACATTCAATGCTAATCTAATTGGTTGGAAAAAGAAAGGAGATATGTTAAGAAGAATAGGTGAATGTCGTAAGAGAGTTATGAGTATCCTTAGGTTACTAGGTGCAAAGGCTGATGTTATCAAAGGGTTTGCGAAGAGATATAACGGTCAATGGGACATCGCACCCCAGGCTGAGATTGGTATGTATTTAGATGATATCCAGGATCATATTATTACTATGGTCTCATCTTTAAACCACTATGAAAAATTGCTAAGTCGGTCACATTCAAATTATTTAGCACAAATCAACATAGATATGACTAAAGTCAATAATGATATGAATGATGTATTGGGCAAAATTACAATTCTTGGTACTATTGTATTACCAATGAATGTCGTGACTGGTCTATGGGGTATGAATGTACTTGTTCCAGGACAAGAAAATGAATCCCTGAGATGGTTTATGGGAATTCTATTTGGTATGCTTATAATGGCATATATCGCCTACGTTTATACAAAGAAGCGTTTTGGATTTTAATTAGACTATATATATATATATATATATGTATGTATATTCGTTCATTAAAAGATCAGATTTCTATATTCTATAATAATTGAGCTTTCTCTTTGTTGATCTTCTGCTCCTGTATTTGTTGTTGGGCTTGTTGTTGAGCCACTCTTACAGGATCCTCAACTTGGATTTGTTGAACTAACTGCTCTCTTGCCTGTTGAATCTTCTGCTTAACAGGTTGCTTTGGCAACTCGTCGTCTACAATCTCATGGCCTAATTCAAACTCAGGTACTTTATTCATATCTGAATAACCCATTTTGATTAAGAAGTACACTAAAGTCAATAAGAAAATATAAACTAAGAGCTTTTTCATTGGCGTGGTTAACCATTGCGAATTATTAGAATTGTAATTTTTATTCTTTTTATTCTTGTTATTCTTGTATTTTGGTAGAAAATCCTTCTTCCTATTAATCCCACCCTGCATAATTTAAACTGCTTGACCTTTCTATTCAATAACTTGGTTTTATGTATCTATTTACGTATTGACATAATTTTCAATAAAGCAATTTCTAGTTCAATCGCTAGAATGAAATTTTCAACTTTATCAAAGCCGTAGCATTACCCTCAACTAACAAGACCTTGAATACTACAAAATGCAGAAATACAAAAAAATACAAAAAATATAAGCAGAAGCATAGAATACCCTAATTAGGTTATGTTACTAATTATGAAGACAAATAAAACAAAAGAGAAAGAACGAATAAAATTATATAGTTCTGTACCTTTAATACAAGAATTTTTTATACAAAACAAAATATAAACTATATAGAAAATCAAATTAGGTAGTAAACACAAATAACATGATAATTTAATAATAGAACAAATATTAATAGCTACAAATTTAATATGCTGATATCACCAATAGTTTATTTAGTCCCATTACTTCTTAAGATAAGTAAATTAAAATTAAATTATACAAATTAAACTGAATGATCTCTCTTTACCTGTCTTAATTTAATAACAACGTTCTCGGCCCAATAAAATTATATAACTATATTAAATCTCTACTTACAATTCTATAGGACTTGCTCAAAAGAGCATTCAACTTGACCGTTTTGGGTCACACACCGAACACCATATCAATTCTTTATTTGGGGTTGCATATATTCTTAAAATTAGAAATGCCGGACATGAAATATTGAAATATTGTTAACATACATTCAATTTGATTGACAGAAAGACAACACCACACCGGACATTAGCACTATACTTGTAATACTTACTATACTTACATTTACACAGAATCATAAGTACAATTCAATTTTCCACCCCACTTCATTACAAGCAAGCATGCATGCTTTAGAACTAGACAATAGTATATGCATAGTAATTACTACGGAGTATGCAAACGAATAGATATTAACCCTCGGGAACATTCTCTTTATATCTATGACCTATTTTATTTTCCTACGAAGTTTCTTTTAAGAAGAAATTGTCCCCACTATTTAACGTACCAATTATAAATATAAAAGTACTACATAATCACCGCACAAATACACGTGGAATACGTAGTATTTTCATCGTAGAAGATGTTAAAATACTTAAAAAAAAAAAGATAATTGTATATGCATACATTATAGAA
>PPOM03000298.1:42803-88563 GCA_003708925.3 Kazachstania martiniae
TATGTAATCGTTTTCATTGTTTTCATCTCCACTTGTTAGGTAGTTCACATTTAGAGTATTATCCTCTTTAACCATCTTAATATCATAGAGCAACGATGCCGCATCCATGAGCCACAATGGATCAACAGCTGTCACGCAACACATATACTCCTTTGTAGTCATTAACAATTCATTATAAACGACATATTCTGGTAAATCACCAAGTCCAAAAAGTGCACTAGTAGGATGAAGGTCAATTTTCATACCTGTCTTTAAATGCATATACTTACCTAAGCCTGACCTCTTGGCAGCCTGATGCGCAAACCCATTACATATGCACCTTCTAATAATATCCCAATCTCTACCTGATGATGAGATAGGTATATTACATCGTTCCATAACCTTAATTAACTGCCCTTTGATATCACGTGCTCTCGATAATGACTTATACATTAGGAAATGAGTACGGCACCATTTAACTGAATATTTGTTACTCTTCCATTGGGAATAAACATTCAATAGTGTCAGATGATCTGATTCTGGAACGAAAAAACGACTTCTAGCTAAATCTGACTCTTTCTCTCTTTCTTTTGGTCTGTAAAATACTTGAGGAACTGAAAGCATGGATACAATAGTTAGCATTTCTTCACTACAACCACACTGTGACGCCATCAACAATATCTTAGATAGGGAAGGTTGTAAAGGGATCTTTGCCATGGATTCACCAAGTTTAGTCATATTACCGAAGTTATCTAATGCACCAATAAACCATAATTCATAGATGGATGCCATTAAAGTTTGCAATGGTGGGGCGTCAATAAACGGGAATTTCAAGACATCTTTAACTCCTAAAGATTTCAGTAATAAAATTGTATTTGATAAATTTGTTCTTTGGATTTCAGGAATTGTTTGGAAGTACATGTCTTCTTCAGCAATTTCTTCTGTGTATAATCTATAGGCAATACCTGGGGCAGTACGGCCTGCTCTACCAGAACGCTGATTTGCATTCGCCAGGGAAATTGGTGTAATGGCTAGACTATCCAACCCAATTTTTGCATTGTAAACTTTCAATTTTGAATACCCGCAATCAATGACATATCTAATACCAGCAATTGTTAGAGAAGTTTCTGCAATGTTTGTGGATATGACAATTTTTCTTTTCCCAGTTTCTAATCTTCTAAAAACTCTGTTCTGTACTTCAGGAGGTAGTGCTGAATAGATAGGAAATATTTCTAAGTCCCCTACCTCTTCAAAGTTATCAATACCAGCTTTTTTACTGTAAACTTCAAGCAATCTTTCTTTTATTAAAGCTGATGTAGCTTCAATATCTTCTTGACCTGTCATAAATATCAAAATATCACCATTATCAACATTGTTTGACAAATGAATACGGACTGCTTGAGATACAGCTGACTCCACGTAATCAGAAACAGGATGTTTCGAATAAACTAACTGGACGGGGAAAGTTCTACCTGGAATTGTAAATTTTGGAGCCTGTCCAAAATACTTGGAAAACTTTTCTGCATTCATTGTGGCAGAAGTGATTATTAACTTAATATCTTTCCTTTTGCTTAATAAATCTTTGAAAATACCCATCAGGACATCAGTGTTAAGTGAGCGCTCATGTGCTTCATCAATAATAATGCAACTATATTTCTCTAGAGAAGGATCCAGTAATGTCTCCCTAAGCAGTATACCATCTGTCATAAATTTGACCCTAGTACTACTTGAGGTATAATCTTCAAATCTGATGGCATAACCAACCTTGTCACCTAGTGCAGTGTTCATCTCAATTGCTACTCTTTTAGCAACTGACATAGCTGCCACCCTTCTTGGTTGTGTTACACCAATCATCCTCCCATCTGCACAAATGCCATTCTCGAATAAATACTGGGCCAGCTGTGTAGTTTTACCGGAACCAGTTTCACCAATGATAATACAAACTTGATTTTCGTCAATCAATGACAGCAATCTTGACCTAGATTTAAAAATGGGTAATGATTCTCTCGTCGCTTGTATGTTTTCAGTGGTTTCCGTAGCTTCCACACTTTCTACTTTCTTTTGCTTCTTTCCCCCGAGATCATCCTTGATACCAAGTATATCACCAATTGCAGAACCACTCATTTCTGTACTCTCCTTATTTCTTTGATGATGTTCTTTGAGCGTTCTTTGATGATTAACAACTAAACTACCCTTCTTGGCGTTCATTGAGAATTCACTCTCTGGGTTCCTAAATGGACTTATGAGACCTTCCTGGGATGATTCTGTTATAGACCCGATTATGGCACCCTCTGATAGATTTTTTAGCTTAGTATAATCTTTCAAAAATGGAGGAAGCCACTCTTTCCTCTTGTTAATCGGTAATGTGTATAATCGTATACCCGAATGGAGACTATCATTGCCAAAACGTCTAAAGTTGCCCATTTCTGTTATCTTAAAATCTAATTCATTAATAGCGCTGATTTCTTCGGTTGCCTGATTACCATAGTCGTCGTCATAATTATACCAATCTTTATCCTCCTCTGTGATGGTATCATCCCTAAACTTATATGGTGCCTCTTCTTGCGAGAAGCTATTATTTGTCAATGGTTTAAGTTCGATAGGTACTAGTGCTGGTGATTGAGAATATTCGTTCTGCCTTTCTGCTAATTTCTTATCTATTTTTTTAAATTTTATACTTTTCTTATCTTTATTTAGAAATGGATTTGGTGTAACACTTCGATGGTGGAGTAAGATATCTCTATCATCGTCATCATGTTCATTATCTCCCTCAAAAGATAATTGTACTTTTTTCCTTTTTGCCAACCTTTTTTGGGCATCAAATGTAGAGGGTTTGATATGAGTACTATCCTTGGTTAATCTAGCAAAAAGAGACGACAAAAATGCCTCTTTTCCTTTAAACTTACCCAATGCCATACAGCTCTTGATGAATGAACCTCTATCAATATTATCTCTTGTGGCAACCCTCTGAATTGTTTTTACGAAATTTTCAGTGACATTGGAATCTGTATTTTCTTGAATCCACTTTTGTAACTGTTGACCATCCTTGATGTCCATTGGAGTTCTTTTTTTTGCTTGCTGATGCTAAGCACCTATAAACAGTTGGTTTCGTTAATAATAGATTAGTCAACAGGGACTATTTACTTAAGTAGCTCATCGCCAGTTTTTCAAAAGAATACACATCTTCGGCAAAAACTTCTGTTAGAGATAGCATGATTTATATAAAAACGTGAATAACGATGATAAATCACGTTTTATAGAATTTGTTAGCGAGCGTAGGGTAAGGAGAAAATGATATTGCAGAGATTTAGTAAGGTTCTACTTTGTATCTAAAATATAATAGGTTTGACGCAGCTACGGTTTGAGTATATATAAGTGAAGAATAATATCATTTTCAGATACTACTAAGTAGCATAGTCTGGTATCGGTACGGAACGCATTGCTTTAAGGCTTGAAATGTCACATTTATTTATCAGAGAGTTTCATAATACAAATGCTATGAAAAAGGGCGTATCCAAATTCATTAAATCTAACGGTAAAGGTTTACCTTTATTGAAGGGGTCACCCACAATTTATAATTCTGTTACATCAGCATCCAATTATAAAGGGTTTTTAAAGGCTAAGATACCATCTGGCTTATATTTTAATCCAGCTCAATCGTCACCAACAGGGTCAATCAATAGTGAAACTATACCATTGTCATTTCTACCAAAAGATGATCCACGTCGTGTAATAAACAAGAATATAGCTTCCCATGATAGATTACAAGGTAAGTTTGCACCACCTGTACTTTGTTCGAAGAGTACTTTGAGAGACGAAGGAAAAACATATCATTTAAATCCTAGCAATATAGAAGAGATAAAAAAGTTAAGAATAGAGAATCCAGATATTTACACAAGGAAGGTTCTTGCAAAGCAGTTTAAAGTATCTCCACTTTTTATATCCATGATTACAGAAGCATCGGAGTCAAGAAAGGTGGAAATGAACCGTAGGTTGGATATTATCAAATCAAAATGGCATGAAAAGAGAAGTATTGCAAGAAGTGACAGAAAGAAGCGTAAAGAATTATGGTACACTGCTTAACGAATGGTTGGAAAATCTAACCTGCAAAAATATATTCTTCCTATATAACAAAATTAAACCTTATATAATATCAAAAGCCATGTAAATATTAAATAAACATTATCATTCTAAGAATTGTTATGCTATGTGGGTTTTTCATGTAGTCAATGCATTGAGGATTATCAGATATGTTTATAGGGTGTCATTAGTCGAATCTCATCGAGTTTTATATTGGCACCCCATGAAATTTTTCAGAGAAAATGAAATTTTAATGGTTTTGAATATTATAAATTACCTACAGTTTACCTACCGAATATTTATATAGTACAACCTATACTAAAAGGAATATCAACTAAAAAAGTAAATATACATACAAGTGAAATGTCAAAGTATAGTGATAATGAGGATTATACTGAAGATGTGCCTGATTTCCAAGATGAAGCGGAATTTGACGATTATTTGAATGATGAGGAATACGATCTAATGAGTGAAGTATTCCCAACTGTCAAGAAGGAAATGCAAGATTATCAAGGTTGGAACAACTTAGACTTGAAATTAGCTATTTTTGACAACGATTTTGAACAAAACTCTGCATTAACTGAATTAAGAAGAAGATTCAAGAAGAAGAAAGTTCCGGCAGCAACACAAGCATCACAGGAAAGTCAACAAAAATCTGTTCAAAAAGTAAGTAGTACATTGAAGAAGCTTGATATTAAGAATGGTGGTGAAGATGAGTGGCTTGAGGAAGACAGTGATGAGGAATCACACAAATCACGCGAAGAACCTGTCATAACAACATATAAAAAAACTACAATTCCAACCAAACCAAGGAAACCTGTAGATATTAGCAATTATTTAATATCTGCAAAGCCACATTTAAGTTTTGTTGTTCTCGGTCATGTTGACGCAGGTAAATCCACCTTAATGGGTAGACTATTATATGATATCGGTGCGGTTGATACGAGTCATATTAGAAAGTTGAAGAAGGAAAGTGAAAGTATTGGTAAGGGTTCTTTCCACTTGGCTTGGGTTATGGACCAGACTGCAGAAGAAAGGGAACGTGGTGTTACTGTTTCTATCTGTACTAGTGATTTTGAGACTGAAAAGGCTAATTTTACCATTGTAGATGCACCGGGTCATAGAGATTTTGTTCCAAATGCAATTGCTGGTGTCTCGCAGGCAGATATTGCTGTCCTATCCATTGACTGTGGTACAGATGCATTCGAATCTGGGTTTAACTTGGATGGACAAACTAAGGAGCATACATTACTTGCGAGAAGTATGGATGTGAGTAGCATCGTTGTTGCAATGAACAAAATGGATAGTGTTAACTGGTCCCAGGAAAGGTTCAATGACATTAGACATAAACTGGGTGGTTTCTTTTTGGATATTGGTTTTAGAGAAGACCAGATTAAGTGGGTTCCTTGTTCAGGATTCTCTGGTGAAGGTGTATTCAACATTCCATATCCCGCTCAACAAGATTGGTACAAGGGATCTACTTTAGTACAGACTTTAGAAGAGGTTGCAGAAGAAGTTGGTGAAGTTGCCAAAACCGAAGTACTAGAACGTCCATTCTTATTTTCTATTTTGGAGGCTGGCGCGACAAATAAGAATGAAGAAGCTGTAGTGTCTGGTAAAGTTGAATCAGGTGCTATTCAAAGTGGTGAAACTATTACAATTTATCCATCCGAACAGAGTGTTCTTGTGGATAAGATTATTGCGGGTAAAAAGCAGGAGTCTGTTAATATTGCAGTCAAGGGTGATTTTGTAACCATGAAGTTACGCCATGCTCATCCTGAGGATATCCAGGGTGGTGATTTGGGTGCTTCTGTAAATTATGACATTACAGCATCTCAAAAATTTACCATACAATTGTTAACGTTTAAAATGAATAGACCTTTATTACCAGGTACACCAGTTATGCTATTTAGGGGTGTTTGTGAGCAGCCAGCAAGAATTACTAAATTAGTGTCTATTGTTGATAAACAGAATCCTGAAAAGATTATGAAGAAAAGGGTAAGACATTTAGCTTCCAATCAAGCCGCTGTAGTAGAGGTAGAACTTACTGAGAGAAAGAGATGGATACCGATGTTATCTTTTAATGAAAATAGACATATTGGAAGAATCATTTTAAGAAAGGATGGCAGAACTATTGCTACCGGTGCTATTTTAGATGATGATTCAGTATGAATCTAATGGGCGGGAACAGTGAAATAAGATTTTAAGTTAAAATTTTCTTAGTAGGATATGCATTATATATCAATATTATTTAGTATATAGAATTCGAATAGATTTATTTTATTAACTAACAAAATCAAGAATCAGGATTAGAATACCCATTAGAATAGCGATATATTTAATCATCTTAGCTGACCTACTTGCAGATTTTTTGGCTCTGTCCAACTGTTTATTACCTTGTATGATATTTATTTCAACCTCTTCTTGATTATCTAACATAGTATTGATATTTTGAGATTGACTTTGTAGATGAGTCGATAACTCACTTTGAATCGAGACAATATCCATAATTGTTTTATTTATTTTTTCAATATTTTGCAATTGTTCGTTCTTTTGGTTTAATAATTCTTCATGCTCTGTCTCTAAAAGTTGCAATTGTTCTTGGGTCAACTTTGAAACCGTTTCCTCATAACGTTTAACTTCATCATGAACAGGATCATTTTTCAAATTGTCTAATATGGATATAGATAATGTTTTTTCTAATTCTTTACCGTCTATATTTGTTAATGGATCCTTACTAAATGTCGGTGGTGAATGAACCCCAGCATTAAAATCTAACAGCTCAAATTTTTTCTGTGTAATTAATCTATCCTGTTGCATTGATGTAAATTGGGATGAGACGGTGTTTATCCACAAATTTAGTGATTGTAAAACACCCAACCTAAATCTATTATTTGTGCGGTGGAAATTAGCTATGCTTTCTTTATCACCAGATTTGAAGAATTGATTCATGACACCCGCATCCTCAGATATGAATCTTTGACCAATAATTTTCTGTCTATCTTGTTCATATTTTTCAAGTTGTTTAAACTTTTGAACATATTGCTGGAATTGTAATCTAAATTCAGTATCGAACTCATCCTTTTCAGCTTCTGTCATATTAAAATCATCCTTCTCATATTCGGGAGCAATTTTAATTAGGACTTTACGTAGTTCTTTGATAAAGGCAAATAAATCATAACATTCCTTTACAAAGGAATCTTTTAAAGAATACTGTTCAACCTCTGACTTCTTCTTTTTTTCCACATTACCAATTTGTAACTTCTGATCTACTTGATTCTCTTCTTCAATTATATCAACATATTTCTTAAATAGTGACGTTAAATTAGTCATCTTATAAAACTTACTGTATTATAGTGCTATGTGATCTCTTCAAACATATAAAATATATACTCATCATTACTACGTATTGCTTAGCTAAGTTTAATATTTGTTAACGATATCACTTGGAATTCATATATCACGTGATTAATTTACTTTATTGAAAGAACGTGCTAACGATAGAATTAGCCCTAGCTATAGATTGATTAGGAGTTGCTTATTAAGAATAGTAGTATCATAAGAAGAGTATTTGAATTATGGATAATCCTTTGTTAAAACGTTGATGCTGTCATGATAGCAATCTACAGAAAGTGACTAATTGCAAACAGACTTTTAAAATCTAGAATTTTAAATCTATATAGCACAAGGTTAAGTATAATTCGACTGATATTAGACGATATATCTTCATTATTCTTATTTATAATATTATCAAACAATTCAAGTTCACGTGTGGTAACGCGTAATTAAGTCAGATCAATTATTATAAATTGAAATTTACATAACGCGTAAATAAAATTATAATAATATAAAACAGTGATAACCATTATTGTTGGCATTTGTTGTAGAAGGCTCAAATTAGTTACAAAATATCACAGAATGACAGATCAAGAAATCAAAAAAGAAGAAACCGTCAATAAAGAGGAATTACAATACTTAGACCTTTGCAAGCGCATCATTGAAGAAGGTGAATTTAGGCCAGATAGAACGGGCACTGGTACTTATAGTTTATTTGCCCCACCACAGTTGCGTTTCAGTTTAAAAGATGGTCAATTTCCATTACTTACTACAAAGAAAGTTTTCACTAAAGGTATAATCTTAGAATTATTATGGTTCATTGCTGGTTGTACAGATGGTAACAAATTGAGTGAAAAGGGTGTTAAAATATGGGAAGGTAACGGTTCTCGTGAATATTTAGATGGTTTAGGACTGACTAATAGAAGGGAAGGTGATTTGGGACCTGTGTATGGTTTCCAATGGAGGCATTTTGGTGCAAAATATCAGACTTGTGAAGATGATTACACAGGCCAAGGTGTTGATCAACTACAAGATTTGATTCACAAATTGAAGACTAATCCATACGATAGAAGACTAATATTAAGTGCTTGGAATCCACCTGATTTCCCATTGATGGCATTGCCACCATGTCATGTTTTCTCCCAATTTTATGTTAGTTTTCCACAGGAAGGCGAGGAAGGTAAACCAAGATTATCATGCGTTCTTTATCAAAGATCTTGTGATATGGGTTTAGGTGTGCCATTTAATATTGCATCTTATGCCTTGCTAACTATTATGATAGCTCATGTTTGTGATATGGAACCTGGTGAGTTCATTCATACATTAGGTGATGCGCACGTTTACAGGGATCATGTCGATGCCTTGCAAGAACAAATACAAAGAACACCAAGACAATTTCCTAAGCTAAATATAAAGCGTGACGTTAAGAATATCGACGATTTTGTATATGAGGACTTCGAAATTACTGGTTATAACCCTCATGCGAGAATTCAGATGAAGATGAGTGTATAGAAACAAGAATCGTATGCACATATACACACATCTAGAGTGAGAAAACTGTTAGCATAACTACCTGACAACTTTCTCGTGGGAAAATTACAGAATTATATGAGCAACCTTTAAAATTCCTACTTTACATTAAATATAAAATATTACGTATTATATGTTTATTCTTTATTCGTATTCAACTTTGTTAGTTTCATAGTTTATGATGCATCTGTTACCAGTAGCTTCGTTAGCAGAACCAATAATGGAATGTAATTTGGCCCTCAATTCGGTGATACTATTAAGCTCTTCAATATTTTTTTCAATGATAGCTTTGATTTCTAAAATCTGCTCAGAAGTAACTAGTTCGGTGTAAGTATTCTGTAAGTACTCATCCGATAATAATGATTTGTCAACAACTAACGTCTCATTTGGCAGCGGAAACCCTGATAAGTATAATTCCTCCTCGAAGAATCTAATCATGACTTGGTATAATATGCTGTCAGCCATTTTATAATCGTTAGATTTACTAAAAATATACTCATCAGAAAGAATACATCTCCTCCATACAACAGAGATTAGAAATTTTCTAACCTCATATGGTACTGATAATTTGTTGAATGCTAACAACTTGATGGCGTAATGAAAGCTCTCTATATCTGAAAGCAATGTATATGATTCGATCAATTCGTGAAAGGCAACTGTAATACCAGATCTTAGTTTATCAGTAATAACTTTAAAAATCCTCTCAAAAACTGTGTTAGAGTATTTGCTATTCAATGAAAATTTACCTTCTCTTATCTTTTCAAAAAGAGCCATTTCACCATCAAGCACGTCCAATTTTGATTGTATTTTTGTTATGCCATCGATATCGATGTTTTCTTCATCAGCAAGAGCACTCAGTTTGGCAATATTCAGGTGAACTCTATTCTTGTTGATAGAAGATCCCAACATTTGAATACTTTCCAACGTGGCAGAGGCACCCTTGTAATCATTATCTAAAATGCTTTGAATCCATGATATATTACTGTATTTATCGGAATTGGTTTGGAAGAATTTAACTAAGTCATCATGCATAGCTGGGAATCTATTAAACAGATCTGTCAATCTATTTTCGCGAATGAAGTAATTAAATAATGTGGATGCAAATGAAAAGCCAAACTTTTCATAATATTGATAATAATATTCATCATGTCCGTCCAATGTTTCTAGAGTTTCAACTAATGCCTCTAAGTCATTATAAAATTCAGATATCTGGATTGACTGCTCTTGATAGTCCAATTCACAGAGAATATGGTTCCAATCAACATGATTATCCGAATACAATTTGTTGAATTTAACGTATTCACCATACTTTACAGAAGTTTCAATGTTATCATGTTGTGAAATCCATAGTTTCACCTGGTTGAAGCAATAATATAGAATTTTGATGACGGTCAAACATTGCTCTTTCACTTGAACATCTACAATTGTACTGTCATTTGCTGACAAACTAAAGTTGTATTCAAGAAGCAGATCATTTATAGTATGTAAGTTTTCATAGTCAATAAACCATGGTAATTTGCTCTTATTCATTTCGAGTGGATCCATTTGGAGGCTGTCATATCTCAACTTCTTTTCACCATCTTCTAAAATTGCATGATATATGGATTGAATTAGAAGATTTATTAGATCAGATTTCATCTCTGAAGAATCAGCTGTACCTTTCGCATTCTTTAGAAATTCCGACAAAAGTAAGGGATATTGATCTAAGTTATTAATAATTAAGCTTTCTTCATTTAAGTTATTTCTTGAGAGAACAGTCTGCCAGATTTCGGCAAACTTCTGGGTGCTTCTATTTGCAACAGTTAAGTATTTTGAAAATTTTAAGCAGCTGTTCATGATTTCATATTGTTCTATGAGTGATAACTTTACTAAGGGAGAAACTTTATAGTTAAAATTTAATTCCACGAATCTTAAAAAATTCTTATAGTATTTTATTCTACTGTTTAGGTTTTGAATTAGATTAACGCTTGATGGTGGTAAATATTTACCTTTGGAATAAAACAATTCATTTCCTGACAGACACAAATCTCTTTCTATTATGTCTGTTTCCAAGAATAGACCTTCTGGTAAATTAAATTGGATTGGATTATTGGAAGAAGAATCAGAAAAGTAAATAGCTTGATCGACATGTGTTTTCACAAATCTTGATTCTTCCGTAGTATCCGCAACATTTGAATTAGAATTAGTATTTAAATTGATTTCAATAATTCCTTCCATTTCTTCACTCATCAAGTATAGAGCCGTAGTGTTTACTCCTGTACCAATGATGTTAATATCGTCACGGAAACTAATAATATCCTCCCATTTTTTTCTCAAAGCAAAACTTGGATCGAGTTTAGAGCTAATTTGTGTCAGCACAAGTGCCCTGTCAAATAAAACAAAAATTGATGTAACTGGGGTAATATCTTCATTCAAGGAACTTGGCACAAATAACTTGGGTTGGTTCTCGCCATCTCTAATAGGGGAAGTGTAGGTATTTAATCGATAGGTTGAGAAAATGCTGAAACTATTAGTCTTGTCGTCAAAAATAACAGTAGATAAAATGTAGAAAGACTCAGTACCGTTACTTATGGAAGACAAAAAAGAATGGGCACAATGGTCTTTATGGAAGAGCGGATGGGAATCGAGAATTTTCAGACTACCATAGGCAAATGGATATAAGTATTGAACAGATTCTAAAATCTGATCTGCAAGGTTAATACTGACTTTCTTGAAACTATTGCTTGAGACTGATAACTGCCACATTTCAAAAAGTCCACCTTTTGTGGCGATATACAATATTCTTTCACCCTTACCAACAATTGGGCCAGCTTTCAGAGATACAACTTCAGTTGATGTAACGTGGTTTGAGACAAATTTAGAGAAAAATCCAACTTGTGATTTGATTAATTGTTGGCGTAACTGAACCTTAGGTTTACCCATAGAATCTCTAATAGTAACAAAGAGAACTCTACCATACGAAGTAGCTAATATTAGACCAGAAGGCTCAATATTTATCGCCGAGGTAATAACCTCATCTTTATTTTTCAAACCTAAATCTAATATATGCGCCATATCCTGCGATAATTGGGAATATAAATTGCTAATAGAATCAATATCTTCATAATATTTAATAATACCTTCATTCCTATGTATTATGCAAATACCACAATTAGTAATTTTATTTGAAGAATTTGGATTGCTGAATGTTATACCACTCGAATCATCCATGGTAGCAGGCCAAGTTAATAGGCAGATCGGATTGCTAGATAACTCTTCAGAAGCTAAACATAACGGGATTTTATTGATTACGCAGTTTTTATTCGGGGTTTTGTAATTCCAGATGTATAGATTACGATTATCATTAACAAATGCTTTTCCAGAGTTAGTATCAATGGATCCATCCAATTTTCTGGATGGATCATCATGTGTGATGTGACAATTCAATTTCTTAACCATATATTTATCATTTTCTGTTAAAATCTTACTGTTCTCAAATAATACACCATTGTGATGTCCTCCAGTTGATTCTTCAAAAGATTGATCATTTGTCCCAGACCCATTCAAAAGAGAAGATGTTTCATTCTTTTCTATAGAGTCATTAAAACTATTCAAACTGGTGTCGCACTCAAACTCCTTTCTCAGTTGGAAAAGACCACTAGAACTCATCGAGAAGACAATGTTATTCTATATTCAAATTTTTCACGTTGAATTCCTTTGAATTGACTTATCAAAATTGATCTCTTAAAGAGTTAGAATTAAAAATTAAAACAGTTAACTACTTAAGAGTTGTGATATAGTAGTTTCGAATTTAACTTAAACTCTTGTTTGTTTAAAGTTTCGAACCACTATACTAATGTATTATTTTATGTAGAACATGCATGTACTCTGTGTTTTTTCATTTTTTGAAAATAGAGATTTGAACTTAAAGTCGTTATATACGAAGGGATATTAGTACTCACCATTAGACTGACATTAAATTTGTTATATTAAGTATATGAGATTAAAATTATTTAGTCATCTTGAGCTTTGATTCTATTAAGAATGTTTTGCTTATTCTTTACCAATCTCACCATATTTCTAAGAAGCATGGCTATTGTAACTTTCCCTGTCATTGGAACATAGAGCGAGGCTTTAGTTTTTACGTCTTCCTCAAAATTTCGATGTGAAGAGAAATTGATACATACTGCTCCATCTTTGATATATTCTGTTGGAAACTTGTACGCTTCTGATGGTACACCTGTAATCACAACATCTGCCTCTTTACAACAAGCCTTCAACAATTCCTCCGAAAAATCACCAAGATCTTCAACATGATGTTTTTTGAATTGTAACCCCACACCTCTAGTAAATTTCTGTATATTGTTGATATCAACGGAATAAACAATTGCACCATCATTTGCTAATAATGCGGCTAAAGGTCTTCCTACAATTTCAGAACGGTTCACTACCACACATTTCTTACCATAAAGGTGGTTGCCATCAGGTAACATATTGTTATAAACTTTCAGATATTCTAAAATCTTAACAACAGCCAATGGAGTACATGGTAAAATTGATTTTAACGTTTGCTCTTTGTCTAAAAACCTTATATTGTGATATAGATTTTGACAATAAAGGTAATTCAGTCCCTCAACATCTTTCTCTGGCGCAACAATTTGTTGTAAATATGAATCTTGTGCATTCCCAAATACAGGGAAATAAACCATAATACCATCCACAGAATCATCGTTATTAGCTTCTATGATACTTTCTTCTAACAGATCCTTATATTCGAACCTTCTTAGTTCATATTTAAAACCTAAAGACTCAGAAGTCTTTTGGGTCCAAGTAGCATACATTTCTGCCGCAGGATCATCATTAGCAAGAAATCCAACTAGTAATGGAGGTCTACCGACTTCTTTGGTAACACTTTTAACATCATTTGTTATTTCATTTAAGTATAATTTAGATATAGAAGAGGCTAGCACGACACGACCAGGTTTAACAGCGACAGACATAATTATTATTGGCGTTATATTCTATGATGTCGTTCTTTTGAATATTCACCTTGCGTTCAGTACACTTTCCACATATATCTAAATACTCGACGTCTTTTAAACCCTTTATATACTCATCGGTTACCGAAGGAGTCAGAGTTCATATTTAAAAGAAGTCAATAGAATAAAAACATCTACACATGATCACATAACATAATCGGAAGAGTCGAAATAAATGTATAGAAACTTTAAGTCACCAATCTAAGAAAACTGATTCTGCTGTAACTTGTTTGTTTATTGTATGTTCAAAGAAGAAATATGTGCTCACAGATGGGAAAGAGGGAAAAGTGCAAGCCGGCACTAAGAACCAAATAAAAGACTACGAAAAGCATATAACCTTGCAAATAAGTATAATATCCTATTAAGTTTTACTCTGGTATTTTAAAACTACCATTGAGTCTGATATTATAGTTTTTAAACCAGATTACAATTGTTTTATAACACACCACCAAAAGTTCGTGATTTATTATAGTCAAATCGCAGCCGAGATAAAGCCGTCGACAATTTTTTCTCTGTGTTGAAGAAAGAGATGAGGTTAATTAGGTATGATTAGATTATCATATGGAAACACGCATAATAGTTAAGCCCATAAATAAGGATAAACACCTTGAGAGATTTGTATTTAATTCCTAGGAAAATTAACCCACTTTGATTTGGGTTCGAAAATTTTAAAAGTTGTTTAAGTTATCATCGCCTAAAATAGTACCTTTGAGTTTCCATTCTCATCAAAATATATATTCTCGTTATCTTTTGAAACCATCAGCTAATCTACATTTTGTCAGATATACTTCAATTTCAATGTTTACATTAACACCTATTACACAACCTACTTTAGACACAAAACATCCGCTATTACTACTACAATCAGATCATGGTGAGAAATATGTCTTTGGTAAGATTCCAGAAGGTGCTCAAAGATCGCTAACAGAGAATAAAATTAGAATCTCGAAGTTAGAAAATATTTTCTTGACTGGTGAGCTTAATTGGTCGAGTATTGGTGGGTTACCGGGTATGATATTAACAATTGCAGATCAAGGTAAAGATAAACTTGTTTTAAATTACGGAAGCGATGTAATAAACTATGTGGTATCAACATGGAGATATTTTGTATTCAGATTTGGGATTACCTTGAATACTAATCACTTAACTGAAAACCAACCTTTTAAAGACAAATTGATAACTGTTAATCCTATTGTAATTAAGAAACATAACGATAATAGCGATGGTTTCAAGAAGGAGGAAATTTCTCTATTGAAATCTATTGTTTCCAAGATGTTTCCAAAACATGCTCCAACTGCAAGGTATGACCCGTCCTCTGATCCTTATTTGAATGTTGAATTGCCAAAAGGCAACTTTAAACAATCATCTACGTCATATGAGATTGTATTTAATCCCATTAGAGGTAGGTTTAAAGTTGAAGAAGCTTTTAAACTTGGTGTTCCAAAGGGGCCTCTTTTTGCGAAGCTAACAAAAGGGCAAACGATTGTTTTGGAAGATGGCACAACTGTTACGCCTGACCAAGTCCTTGAAAAGCAAAGAAACTTCGCAAAGGTTTTAATTATTGATGTTCCTAGTAATGAATACATTCCGAATTTTGTAAAGTTCTATAAAAACTATGACAAAACAGATCTTGGTATAGTTTATTATTTTCTTGATGATGAGGTTGTTATCAATGAGGATGTTATTAGATTCATGGAATTATTTAACAATAACTTATCGGGTAGTCAAGTTCAGCACGTTGTTTCTCATTCAAAGGTTTCCCCAAATAATATATCATTCTTAGGTTCTGCCATCACTACATTGAAACTTAAAGCATTACAGTTAGAAAACTATAATTTACCAAGAACTGATCAGTTATTATCTAAGGAATTTTTTGAGACTTTTTCGAAGTCTACTCATCCAGGTACATCTATGGTACAATGTGAAGAGAACCCGATAAAGTCAAGTTTGGAAAATAAGTCTGTCCATGTTTTAACACGTAAGACAAATGTAACTATCGAGCCATTTACTAAGGTTGATAATGCATCTGATACTTTGAATATCACGGTTGTTGATGACTCGAAAGATTTCTCTTGGAAATCATTATTTGATAAGCATATCCAACCATTAGGACTTCCAGCTATTACATATGAGAATCTAATTGAGGAGCAAATCAATATGAGTGGGTATAATAACAATCTTCAAAAAATAGCTCATGTCGAAGTGGTTACATTAGGTACAGGTAGTGCATTGCCATCAAAGTATAGAAACGTTCTTTCTACTTTATTAAAAATACCGAAAATTGAAGGTTCAGAAGTTCAAAACAGAGTTGCATTATTTGACGCAGGTGAAAACACCATTGGTACGTTAAGGAGGATGTTTTCGTCGCAAGCTTTAAAGGATATATTCAAGGACTTAAAATTGATTTACTTAAGTCATTTGCATGCAGACCACCATCTAGGTATTGTCAGTATTCTTAAGGAATGGTACCTCTACAATAGTGAAAATGAGGATTCTAAAATTTACATTGTTACGCCTTGGCAATATAATAAGTTTGTTCAAGAAAGTTTATTATTTGAAATCCCAGAACTTCTGCAACGTATTAAATATATTAGCTGTGAGCATCTAACAGCAAACAGATTTGTCCGCATGGAAACAAAAGCCATATCAATGGAGGATTTTGCTATCCATCTGCTCAATGATGAGCCCTCTACAAAGAAACGTAAGTTGGAATTGGATAAGACCTCTTCATTTAGAGATTTAAAAACTATACGTCAGATGTACGAAGATCTGGGCATTATTAACTTTCAAACATGCCCAGCTATTCATTGCAATTGGGCATACTCGAATAGCATTACGTTCAAGATTAATGAATCTCGTAAATTTAAAGTTTCTTATTCTGGTGATACAAGGCCGAATATTGAACTATTTGCAAAGGGAATTGGCCGTGGATCCGATTTATTAATACATGAAGCTACATTAGATAATGATCTGGTTGAAGATGCCATCAAGAAGCGTCATTGTACTATCAACGAAGCTATTGAGGTATCTAATGAAATGGGCGCAGAGAAACTGATAATGACCCATTTTTCTCAGAGATATCCAAAAGCACCTCAGATCGATGGTAATATAGAGATATCGGCCAAAGAATTTTGTTTCGCATTTGATGGCATGATTGTCGATTATGAAAGGCTTGGTGAACAGCAAGCTATATTACCTTTACTGGGTAATCTCTTTATGGAAGAGAGAAAAAATGAAGAAAAGTCTAATGAACTAGAGGCATCTGTTTAATTAAATAGTTAAATTTATCAATATTATGTATGTATAAGAATTATAGAATTCGGCGATTAAATAACTCTACAGATGCCAATATATGAAATATTGAAAATTTAATGCAATTTGATGATAACATAAATGTTTATCCTTTTTAATCCTAATTTTTTAATGAATATATGCATAAGGGTGGTCTTGTTATGTATGTCCAAAGCAACTATAATTTCTCATTCATAATCCTTTTTAGTGCCATACTTGCATCGTCCTTAATTTCTTCAGATTCTTCCAAATGTTCAATCTTTGCATTCGGCGTCACCGATACATTTGGAATATACTTTGCACTTAAGGATCCACTCATTGTTTGTTGGAACAATGGAGTGAATTGTAAAATTGCTGTTGTAGTAGTAGTTGAAAGATGGACTTGTTGTGCTTTTGGAGTAGTAGGTTCCAAGCTTAACCTTGTACTCGTTGTTGTGGCAGTATGACTTATAGATCCCCTTCTAGATAAACTATGGACATTGTTTTTAACAGCCAAAGTTGCTAGAGGTAGTGGAGAATCAATCTTTAACCTTGAAGGTGGAGTATTAAAATGTAGATGTCTCCTTGGTGATGCTAATAAAGTGTTATTGTTATCAATAATTTCAGCCCAATTTCCTTCTTCATCGTCAGTGATAAGTAATGGATCACCTCCAGAGAATTTGAAAGGAAATGATTGAGAATTACCGCTTCTGTTTTGTTTTATACCATTATTGCTTGACCTATATTTTGGAGAAAGGGAATAACCTAAGTTAGCCATACTGCTTAAATTTGGTTTTGGTTCAAAGAGGGTTCTTGGAGAACCATTTTCCAAAAGAACTTGATTAAAAGTCACAGATGGAGTAAATCCTGTTTTAAACTGAAAAGTTGATCTTGGTGTAGATGGTGCTAAGGGGGAGTCAGTAATAGTAACCTGTGGGACAACGAAATTTGACTTGGATTTGTTTGTATTTGGAATATCTCTGGTGTTCTGCATATCTAGAGTTACAGAGTTTTGTCTTCTGTTGGCAGGTGTAATCCCTTTGTAAGTTGTACTAGATTTGTTGACCTTGTTATTTTTTTGTCTATTGTTGTTCCTGTTAGGGTTGGAACCGTTATTATTTCTCATCTGCTTAAGTAAATTTAAGATTCTATTCTTTTCATCATTATTGACTTCATCATTATTGACTTCATCATCCTTGACCTTTTCCTTCTGTTTAGCTACTTGATTTTCTTTATCTTCATCAATTGAATGTCTAAAAGCAGTAGTATATTTCTCTACAACTGGTGTTGGTCTGACAAGGGAAGCTTTACCATCCGAGCCTATATTTAAAGAAAGTTTCATAGAAAATGGAACAGATGTAGTGTTTTGTTTAAACTTAGAACAAGGTGATATAGGAGCTGGTGGTGAACTTAGCATGTTATTCATTCTTGGTGCAGAGGAAAAAATTGCCTCTGACGATGGAGTAAATGGAGAGCTTTCTAATTCATTAAACCTTGAATGTTTTACTGGAGTTGACATCGTTGAAACTGCAGCCATGTGTGCGCTATCAAAGCTGACTTTTCTTTTCGCTAATTGTTCTGACATATATTCTTTCTTCTATAACAGTAATTATAATTACGACTTTTTCAACAATGAAGGCCTTTGTGAATAAGGATGAATTGTGTGATTAATTGAATTGAATCAAATTGAATTGAATCGTTGCTAATATGACTTATAATATATACATTTCTGTATACTTATATACAGTCAGCAGTAAGTTTCAGGAGAGAGAAAAAAATTTATAAAAAGTATAGTAACCAAGCAGACACGTTACGATTTCTGAAGATCTCAATTTACGCGACAGTTTCCTGTTCGAGTAAAGAGAGATTTAAGACAGAAAAATGGCTGAACAAGCGCGTGAAGTGCATTCCAGAAGAGGAAATAAATTGAAAATAAACTAAAAAAATTGAGTTTTTTAGGTAATATACTATAAAAAGACGAATTTACAAAGGTCTAATATCAGGTTTTGGACCCAGAGGGGTGATTGAGAATCTATTGATTCTAACGTGGGAACGTGTGTAATGTAACTTAATATGGTCAAAATTTGTAGTTAGCTTAAAAGCCTTATTATTCCAGTATAAGTTTCTTAACCATAAATGAATGAATGGGTAACCATCTCTAATCGTAGTAAAATTACACTTGAAATGTTGTACGTAAACTGGATCAAATCTGACTATTGTCGTGTATAACCTTACATCTGCTTCAGTTAATTGTTCGCCAACAGTAAAGAATTTTGATAAAATTTTGGATTGATCCTTACCTAACTTCGATTCTAACTTACTGTATTTGTCTTTCAATAGAGCTTCAATCTTATCTAAATGAGTGAATACATTGGTAACTTCCTTTTCATAAACAGCAGCACTCTCTGAAAACCCTGCCTTATAAACACCATTGTTGACATTATCATAAACCCAACCATTAAATTCTTCGATAGCGGCTTCTAGCTCTTTTGGAAATAAGTTATGGTGAGTAGCTTCTTCACCAGCGAACTCATCAAGGACACCAGAATTTAGTATTCTAATAATATCTGCACTTTCATTGTTAACGATAGTACTAGTCTTTGTATCCCAAAGAACAGGGACTGTGAATCTAGCAGAATAATTTGGATTACTCTTTAAATAGAACTGAGAAAGTCTTTCAAAGTGTTCATTTGGATCTGGAGTACCATCAATAAACAACCTCTTGCTATCATTTTCCACATCTGCTGCTGAATGGGAGTGGTCTAACTCTGTATTTGTGATACCCCCATGAATAGAAAATGGTTTTTCACCAAGGTCATCTGAATTACCTTTCAATAATCTCCAACCCTTATCATCTAAATGCCAGTGCACAACAGTCACACCAATTACTGAAGTTAACCCCTTAAGAGCTCTTGTAATCAAGGTTCTATGGGCCCATGGACATGCTAAGGAAACATATAACCAGTATCTACCTTTTGCAGGTTTGTAAATTGGATGTTCCCTTGAGATTGTTTCTCTAAAGGAAGAAATTTGTCTGTTATAAGCACCATCTTTATTAGCCCAAGGAGTAGTAGTCATTGCTTCTAGTCGTCTTAATATAGCTTGCTCCTAACTCTACAACACTGAAAAATATGGAAAAAAAACTTCTTCCCTTTTATATAAGGCAATCTTCCCGATACCTAATTATGAAATAATTCCCCTATTGAAAAAAAAAACCACCCCCTTTCCTTCGCTCTTTCATCGACATACATAAACCCTAGAATTCACGTGACATGAAATGTAATCACACAACTGGTTAATTCAGTATGCTATAGACTGTAAAGTGTATAATATAGAGGACCTTGTATACTTTATACTTAATAATATCGCATGCTAATTTTTAAAGTACTTTAACAATATACATGTTTTATTCACTATTTAATATTTATGTTTCACAAATTATCTTTTTTTGAATCAAAACCTAAATAATTTTATCCTATTATGTAAGACATTTTCAATTTGGCTATTGTTATATCTGCTTCTTTCCTAACAGAGAAAATATTATGTAACAACTGTTTTCTATCGGCAGAATTATCGTACATCAAAGTCATATTGACAGTGAAGTTGAGGTTGTGTATATATAAAAATCTGTACCTACATATACGTGTCACTGGTCGTTTGATGTAGTATATGCCAAGAAAGAGAACATAAACATAACACAAGAAAAACACTTTCGATCAACTCATTTAAAATTGCCAGTAAATGAACATCAGTAACTCGGTTATGATGCTGCCGTGTCCAAGGAGAAATATCCCGATCGGAGTTATACAGAAGCTTTATTTAGGACACATACTATAGTTACAATCATCGTTCAATGCGTGTTATTCTTGACAAGAATTATTTGAAGAAAGGGTTGAACAAAGAATCCTTTGGTAGTAGGTCCGTGATGGGTTGCTGCGAGAGTGTGGGGAAAGAAGGCTACAGTTCTACTGTGTGTTTATTGTCATCTGCGGAGTTACTGCGCTCGAGGGAAAACACGGCCAAGGCAGAATGAAAAAATTTTAATTGGTATGGGGTGCTTTTTATTGTTTTGAGTAATAAAAATAATAAATATACCTATTAATTGTTATTGCTTACTCTGTTTAATTTCATATCCTGATATTGTTTGGTCTTCTATATAATAAACATGCATTCTTTGACACCAGTTTATTGTTTCAAATTCTTTTTCCATTGAAAAATTTACAAGTATCGTAAAATATACAAAAATGACAAGTTTAGATGACACTATTATATCTAAACAAAATCTAATGTTACTAGATAACGTTACAAATTATAACAAACCGGCTATTGATTATTTTCACCACAGTTTTAATAATGATTTATTAGAATTACCTTTGTCTTGGACATTACTTTTAAAAATGAGGAAGCACAAACTTTTAAGATTGCCAAGTTGTTCATTGGAAGATGATATTGACTATAATATCTATTTAGTAAGGTTACATCACTGTCTCTGGAGACGTTGGTCAATCAATTATTATCATTTAAACAATAATAAAATTAATCCTTTGTCAATAAATTGGAATAAAGATACAGACGTCACGGTGTTATACGGACCGGACTTATCTACGGATAATGATAAGAACAATTCAGGTTCTTCTTCAAAAGATCATATCCATGCAGTAGATTTTATGAAAACAGGAGGTGGTGGTAAAGATGACGATGAAGATGAGGAAACGCTTTCTGATACAGATTCCTTTAAATATCCTTCTTCTTTGGATTCTGCTACTTCTTCAATTTTTGACCATGCTTCCTGTTTAAAGAAGTTTCCATCCCCGAAGAAAGAAACTCAGAAGTTAAGATTTGAAAATATAGTCAAAAAAAGGAATATCGAATCAGATGGATTTATTCGTGAATCTGTAATCTGTATTAACGATATCTACGCTGCATCGACTCAACCTGAATATATCCTTACGGTTACCAATAATGCTCATCAACATCAAAGAAGAAGGCACAGTTCAAAGAGGCATTCAAAAAGGCATTCCTCAAATCGTAATTCAGCTTCGAGCGACTCAATACCTAGGAATCATAAAGTTATACAAGAAGAAGCAGAAATATTATCTGATCATATAGCGGATATTTCTATCCTTGATGATGGCATTCACGAAAAACTGTTCAGACAAAGTTTGACGTCATGATTTATATTGTATTATTACGAAATAACATTGCATAAACATGTGAACTGCAATTCAAAGCTCTTCACATTGATGATAATCACGCCCAAAGACAATATAAGTATGTATCTATATATTGTTATATTAATGAAAATGAAAATTATATTCTAAAATCCAAAAAAAAATGAAGAACTCCTCATAGGGGGCTCGAACCCCTGACATTTCGGTGATCCTTGCCTAAGCATTGATGCTTAAAAGCCGAACGCTCTACCAACTGAGCTAACAAGGATGAGTTCTCAAGAGCCGTATTTTACTATTTCCTTTTGTCAGGCAAAATTTTATAGCTATAACATATGCCGTCATCAGTGTCGCACACCTAGTTCTAATGATTCTGTTAAAAGTAATAGTGTTGATATTTAGTATATTGTCAGGTAGTATTCATTACGGTTGAACTATTACAGCCTCTGTAGTTAGATGTTTCAACGTTCATATCTGTTATTTACTTATGTTGGAAATAATAATAGACACATATTAGATATTATACTATTATAAACCATAAGGAAATACGAATGATAGTGACACGAACTGCTTATCGTGTTGTAAGAGACACGAAATGACAGATAAGATGACACCGATTGCGCCGTGGTTCTTTCCTTACTGAGTCATATTAATGTCAACATCGACACGAATTATCTATGACATACATCTAAGGAACTATCTATGACCAACATCTAAGGAACTATCTAAACAAAAGGTATAAATAGAGGAATAATTAACAGATTGAATCTCTTATTATTCCAGTAATTATAAGATTATTTACTTTGTAGCTTATTCTTAACTCGTCAAAGACCCTAATACTATATTTAGATTTTACTAATTGGAACCCTTTTGTACAACAAACATTTATATCTATGAGTTCAGAAATAAACTACAATAATAAGAATCACTCTCGTCAACTTATTACTCAAGTTGTCAAAACTTGGAGCTCCGTTCTTTTCACATTATAATAAGCCGGTATTTTTTTTATAATATAACGATCAAGTCATAAATTTGGTTATTGTATATAATGATTGTGTGACAACGCTTTCACTTGATATATTACACGCAACCGAAGTTCAATTAATAATTGCTTCTCATTTATATGTTAGTCAGATTATTCGAACAGATAGTATAAGAATGTTAAACATTATACTATTATAGTATGTAAAAAATACGAATGTTGGTGGCACAAGTAACAGAAGAAATTACCACCACTTTACATATTGGTTCGTTCTGTCGTACTCCTTCAATTTTTTTATATTTTATAAATATATGAACAGATTGGAAATGTTATTTAAGCGAGTTATTTAAAGCAGGTACAAGCTATAAAAAATAAATAAACATAGGTTACTTTGGGAGGAGCACTGATCAACATCCTTTACTGTCAGTTCTTTTTGTTCTTTTGTATGTTTTATACCAAATTCATCCATTACGTACGGTTAGATTACTAAAATGGTAATAGCGTTTGTTAAAATATGCATGTTACCAGACCGAATTAGGAAATTTGTAAATAGAGACTTCCGGAATGGCATTATGTCGAAATAATAAACAATAAACGAACCTGAATCATCAGAAATATAAATCTCTAAGTCTATTTAATACACTCTTGTTATTTTCGAAATTGGCTTGTTCCTGGTAAATAGTAACCAAGTTGCAATATAGTGATATCCCAGAGGTATGATAATAAACAGTAGTTCATCTATTAATGATGAACTAGATGGTATAGTTAAAGTAAAAGAAGTATTAGAGAACCAACTAAAACAGTACATTCACATTGATTGTGAGACCAGTTTGAATGACAATATTGAATCAGAGAATAAGCTAATTATTGAAAATCTACTGTCATGTGTGGGAACAGACCTATGGATGGATTCCATCATGAATGATATAGCCGTGCAGAGGGTTTTAACTTTTTTCATATTTCCATCATGTCCAAGTATAAAGGAGCAGAACGTTAAATTGAAATTCTTAAGAGATTCTATAATCCGTCTGTATTTCTTTAAAATTCGTACATTTGTACATAATCTGGTTGATCTTGCTCTATTGAATTCAAATTCAATGGATATATTAACTGAAGAAAGTCAATTAACAGATATCAATGACTTACTTCATATAATCGAAGTATGTGATCCACATGCTCCTATAACAAACGATTCTTTCGCAATGATTAAAAAAGTTCAACAAAATAGAAACATAAAAAAAATATCAATGAAAGTTCCTATATCTGAGATTGAAACAATAAAACGTATATCAGAGTTAGACTATAAAATGACGACGATCTCCATTGAAGACTCAAGCATTTTATCTTCATCTGTTACAACCCCAAATTCGTTGAGAACAACTAATACCTCAAAATATTCGAAGGAGCATTGTCTACACAGTAATAACAGAATATCAAAATATAACCGGAGTAGTGACATACACTCTCTGAACTTATTTAATACTCTCTCAAATTGTTCAGAAACATCACTTTATCAAATAACTCCAAAGAAACAAACGAATTTAACCAAACTTCTCACATCAAAAAGAAGGACGTACATTCTGGAAAGTGCTATAAAAGGCAAGAGCCTGATAAATAAATCATCTCCTATACAGTCCTTATTACCAGCTTTTCAATTTTCTGGAAGTAAGCTCCAAAAGCAATATCCAGTTGCCTTTGACTGTAGTATAGAGAAAAGTGCTATTAAATCGCCTTTGGCCGATTGTATTCAAAGGGAATTAACCAAACCGATTGGACTCAGATCAACGAAATTCAGAAGGCTAACTGAAACATCTGTAACAGGTACAAGATTAAATTTTTTTTCTGATTTGTCTGATGAAGTCAAAACCCCCTCTAGTATACTAAAGGATAGGTCTCATCAAATATTCGTTCCAAATACGAGTTTGATGCTTAATCTCGAAGAATACAACAATATCAACTCTTCGTTTTTTTCATAAAGCGGAAGGACACTATAATTCTTTTAAATAACCTAATGTTTAAATAATAATAATATATATATATTCACCATTTCTTTAATTCAGTCCCCTCAGGTGGGGCAGTTTTAACTTCACCTTGCTTAACATCATCCCAATTTGTATTTAATGATGTACCATTACTTTCGATAAAAGATTTCATCATAGCTCTCTTAGTGTCTGGATCAGCACCCTCATATAGCTTTTGAAAGAATGCATCTGCACTTCCTGAGCCTTCCTCCTCATCCTGATCATCTAAATTCAATTTCGACCAATCTATTGATTTTTTAGAGGAACTTGGATATTGCAGTTTCATATCGGCCGATGGTTTAGTCGAAGTTGGAAAATCTGATGCTTTTGGTTGTTGATCAGTATATTCAAGTGATTTCCATTGCTCTTTCGTTCTTTTATTGATACTTATTTCAAATTTTTTTGAGAATAGCTTGACTTTTACAGACGTAGGGTCAACTTCACCATATAATTTAATGTTGAATTGAAATTCTGATCCAGTAGAACCAATGTCATATGATAAATCTAGTATTTTGTTTTTGGTTATTGTAATCTTAATGTCATCAGGCAAGTCCGGTAAATTTTGAGTGAAAAACGAGATTGTTACAGCATTAGCACTTTGATACCAGTCAGTTCTCAATTTTTTAACAGTTGGTACAATTGCTTCCGAAGTGGTATCTGTATTTGTTATGTGCTCTTCTTTGTCCGCCCCTCCTGGAGAGGTTGTTACTTGGATATCCTCTGTTTTCTTTACCTTTCTTAGCTTCTTTTCCAATCGACTTTCCCACATTGGTAATGTTGGATCATTATAACCGTATGTCTTAGCATTTTCCAATACCTTCTGGCATTTTAAGTAATCTTTTCTATTGAAGTAGTGAACAAAAAACCTAAAATATACAAAACCAATGGCTGCACGATCATTCAGCTCTAACGCAAATCTCAGTGCTAAGTCTAAAATTGAATTTGCGTTTTCTATTGTTTCATCATTATGCCAATCTGAATATCCAAAGTATAATTTCTCTAAACATGCAGCTTTATACACTAAAGCATTGATGTCTTTTGGAATTTGCTTTAGAATATCATCATATTCCTTCAAAGCCAACTGAGGATTTTTATCATCATATAAACTCTTGTATGCTTTTTTAAGTTGCTCTTCAATGTTCATTTGAATATTCTATGTAGTTAATATAATACAACTTATATTCTTAGGTTCCTAAACCAGTTATCTCAAGAAACAAACAAAGTGTTCAAAAGGGGTCCAATTCAAAAAATAGATATATGATAGAATTTCCAAGCAATTCTTCAGGTATATTAAGATTTTTTGATTATCTTGAACATGTGTCAAATTTATTTAAAGTTAACAAAGAAGCTTATCATCTTTAGAGGTTAAAGCATTAAAATCATGTTTCATTTGAATCAGTACACCATACTATATTGCGGAAAATTTTCAAATTGAAATAGTGAAAAAAGTGAAATAAAGTGATGATCATCTCCATTAGAAGATAGTTAGTCTATGTCATTTTACTATTTTATATAACCCAAGTTGTTATATACAATATGTCCAATGAAAATAGCCATACAGCTCATGTCAGAGCTTTGGTTTTAGATGCTACTCCTTTAATTACACAATCATACACTCATTATCAAAATTATGCCGAGAGTTTTTACACTACCCCAACAGTTTTCCATGAAATCAAGGATGAACAAGCTAGAAAGAACTTGGAAATGTGGGAAGGTCTTGGTACTTTAAAGTTAATACACCCAAATGAAGAATCTATCAAGAAAGTTAGTCGTTTTGCTAAACTAACTGGTGATTACTCAGTTCTAAGTGCCAATGATATCCATATCCTTGCCTTAGCTTACCAGCTTGAGGTTCAATTAAACAAAGGTGATTGGAGATTAAGAAAAAACCCAGGTGATACATTAGAAAGTGAAAAGAAAACTGAAACAGATAAAGATAGAAAAATTGAAGCTAAAAATAATTCTAATGAGGATATCAGAGTTGACTCTAAGAAAGATGAAAATGGCGAAGCCAAAAAGAAGAAACCACGTAGAAGAGGTGGTAAAAAGCAGAAGGCCAAGAGGGAAGCAAGAGAGGCTGAATCTGTTGCTACTAAATCTCAGGAAACTGCTGAAACTGAAACAACAGAACCAATTCTTCAAAAAACCGTCCAAATCGTTGAACCTAGGGAAACTATTGTAACAAACGAAACCAAAGCAGATGAAAATAAAACTGAAGAACGCATTGAAGAAGAATATTTAGAAGAAGATGATGATGGTGAATGGATTACTCCAGACACGTTAACTGAAGCAATAATTAAAGACAGCGGTGAAGATACCACAGGTTCAAGAGGTGTTGAAGCTACCGAGGAGCAACGTTTGGCCGCATTAAATGCACCACAAAACCAAGTTGCATTAGCAACCGGTGATTTTGCTGTTCAAAATGTTGCATTACAATTTAACTTGAACCTAATGAACTTTATGTCAGGTCTGAGAATTAAGAGATTACGTAACTACATGTTAAGATGTCATGCTTGTTTTAGAATGTTTCCACTACCAAAAGATGGCAGAGCACAACATTTCTGTCCATCTTGTGGTGGTCAGGGTACTTTGTTGAGATGTGCTGTCTCTGTTGACTCTGAGACTGGTAAAATCACCCCACACTTAAAGAACAACTTTCAATGGATAAATAGAGGTAACAGATTTTCTATGGCAAGTCCACTTTCTAAAAACTCACAAAAGAGATATGGTAACAAAGGTTATAACCATAGTAAACCTAATCAAGATATTATGTTATTAAGAGAAGATCAGAAGGAATACCAACAGATGATGAAACAAGAGGAATGGACTAGGAGACACAATGAAAAAGTTTTAAATAACTGGATTGGAGGAGGTTCTGCAGAAAACTACATTTCTCCTTTCGCAATTTCTGGTTTAAAACAACACGCTGTTAAGGTTGGTAGAGGTAGATACGTGAATAGTAGTAACAGGAAAAAATAGATTGTTCAAGTTACTCTTCATCGATAGCATCATGTACAATATATAATACACTTTTATAAAATATATAACATAGTAACATAATAATATTATTAGTTAGTCGACAACAAAATGATAACACTTGATGTCATCGTCAAAAAAGTACATTAAACTCAAATCATTGTCATTGCTATACTGGTGGTATACTTAACATACTATATAATCTCAAACTTCACGTGCGATGAGATTCATAAGAATTAAATCCGTCAACTATGTTCATTGCCGAGAGCGGCGTTTTGCAAAATTTTTAAATATAATGTGATTACTAATTAATACCTAATGCATTTAATAGATGAGGTATATAGGTTGAGATAAAAAAAAAAGTTCTTAAGTCGGTTATTACTCACGAGAAGCAACCTCAAAAGTAAACAAATAAAAATAAATGTCAGAAACAACGAAATCTGCTCTATTACTTATTCATCCTGCTGTTACAACTAGCCCAGAGTTAGTGGAACAAACTAAAGCTAAGGCAGAAGCTAACAATGTCAATATTACTGATCAGTTTTTAATTAGCAAAGTGAATGATAATTCCGTTAAACTGAATGATTCTAAGTACGATATTATTTACTATCTGACCCCAGAAAAGTTGAGTGAAATAAAGTTCCCAAAAAAATTAATTCCTCTTTTGAATAAGACTTTAAAGATCAATGGTGCGCTTTACGGTTTAAGTGATCATTACAAAGTTGATGCTTTGATAAACGGTTTTGAAATTGTCCAAGGTGAAGGTGATCAGTATCACTGGATTAAGAAGTCTAACGTGGAGAATAAACCTGTTGAGATAGTTCAACTAAAGACGAGAAAGACCGCTTCCTCCGAAGGTTCTAAGTTACCTTCTTTCAAAAAGAAATTACCATCTTTTGCAAAGAAGGAGCATGCTAAACCCAAAGCAATCGTACACGTCCCCACCGAAGAAGATGACTTGGATGAAGAGGATGGTGACGGAGTGTTCAGTGATTCGACCAAAGCAGCTTATTTTGATGACTTAGATGACGCTGATTCTATTGAAGAAGACGATTTGGTTAATGATAAAGGGAACAACTCTGTAATTACCATGATTACCTGCGGTAAGACCAAAACTCAAAAGAAGAAAGCCTGTAAGGATTGTTCCTGTGGTATGAAGGAAGAAGAAGAAGATGAAATAAACAATGTTAGAAAACAGCAGGAAAAAATCGTTAAGTTTGGTGAAGATGAGTTAACCGAAATTGATTTCACTATCGATGGTAAGAAAATTGGTGGTTGTGGTTCCTGTTCATTAGGTGACGCATTCAGATGTAGTGGTTGCCCTTACTTAGGTCTACCAGCTTTCAAGCCAGGTCAAGCAATTAACCTAAATAGCATCTCAGATGACTTATAGCCGAAAATGCATTAATTTATACATTTATGAAGAAGGCTGCCCCAGTGGACATTGATTAAGAGGAAATCTGTCCCATCATAAGGGGCAAAGAAAATCTTCATTAGAAATACTGGATGATATACTTTAAGTTTATCGTGTTTTGTTTATCTATCATATATTTATACCGACACATATCTACATACTATCTATTTACATGGTGTATCATTTTAACATAAAATTGATATAAGTTAAATCAAATAGAGCACATCTTTATAAAATCAGCAACTCTCTAGTGCGCTTATCACTGCTTCAAATACGTCATCCACAATCATAGTCGGCCTAACAGTTTTTAAGTTATCACCATCTCGGTAGACACCTGTCCTGACTAAACAACTATCCCAGCCATAGTTTTGAGCACCAATAATATCACTGGCTGGATTATCACCTACCATGAAAACTTTTTCAAATGGCGTTTTCTCTGGAGCAATCCCAAGCGTAGGTAACTTTTGTATATCTGAGTTTGTCTTGCCACTCAACATTTTACTTCTCCAATCAATCAGAACGTGATGAGCAAAGTCATAAGTTAACTTTGTTGGCTTTCCAATGGCATGATCTTCTAATTCTGCACCATTATTCATGGACGAGAATAGACTACGATTGAGAATTCTGAAGGCACCTTGACCAAATCTGTTTAATTTATATGGATTTGCCCATAACAAATCCTGATTAGAAAAATAGATTGGAATGCTTGGCTTTGATGACTTTTCTGTTCTTAATGTATTCAACATACCATTTTCACTATTAATTAGATCTGAGATAGTTTGTAAATCACCTGCCCAGTCATGTGGATCATTAAAAACCAGTACTGCATCAAATCTCTTCGAATCTAGGTCTGGAATCTCTCGAGAATGTATGGCCAACATTTCTGGGGTTAATCCACTAAAGGGCGCTATACTTTTGTTATATCTGATTAGATCGTATTGATGAACAACGTCTTTAAACCCATAAGTTTCTGCGACCGTTCTAACTGATGGTGTACCAACAGCTAAAATTCTGTCAAATTTATTTACCAAAGCCTTGTATGGTGTATGACTTTGGACAATCTGCAGTGGCGAAATTGGTACATCTAAAGTTTCTGATATAAATTTAACACGATCTGCTTCCAATTTACCACCCCCATTTGTTAACAAAACGTATGGAATCTTGCTATCATTAAGCAATTTTAAAGCATCTCCTGCCTTGGCAATTGGGGTACCTCCTCTTAATAGAACACCATCAATATCAAAAGCAAACCCAATTTGCTTACTTGAAGTCTGGACAAATCTTCTGAACAGCATAATTGATCAGTTACCTCTTTATTGATTTTATTTCGATTACTATTACATTTAACAATAATTTTTGACGATTACATTTCTTCGGAACTAAAATTAATTATTCAATGTAAGATGACTCCTCGAGTCGATATTTTATATGTGCGGATAGAGTCTATCAAGAATAAATAATGTTAAATGTACATATATAAAAGAATAGATATTTTTAAAACTAGATCAAAAGTGCTATGTTAAAATGGTATTCAGATCAATCTTATCTTCATGAAAGCCTTCCTCAACATGAAATTTGTGCAAATCATTAAATATCACATCAGATTCTTCTGCTAGTTTACTGACTGCTTTTCCGATGATTAGCAGGCCTGGTGGTCTTGAACCAATCTCTTCTATTACACTTGGTAAGTACTTCAGTAATGTTCTGGTAACCCTTTGATCCGGACATGATGCCCTTTCTACAACTGCAACTGGAACTTCGGGGTCCCAGTTTTCAGTTAAAAGAGCCTTAGTCAACAAATCAGCTCTATGCAATGCCATTAGGAATATTGTTGTTCTTGTAGAAACGTACTCAGGAACATCAGGTAATGAACCTTTTCTGCCGGTACCTGTACAAATTAGCACCTGATCAGCGATACCTCTGTGAGTCGCTGGTATTTTTGAAATAACAGTAGATGATAGGGATGAACTTAGTCCTGGTAGCACAACTGGCGGATACCCATGTTTTGAGAAAAACAGAAATTCTTCACCACCACGGCCAAAAATATATGGGTCACCTTGCTTCAAGCGAACCACTTTCTTGCCTTGTTTTAAGGCATCAAGACCCTTTTCCAGTAGCTCCTCCTGTGCTCTCTCTGCATTTCCTGGGAACTTTCTTGCAATAAATGTATCTGTATCCTCCGGAATTAAATCTAAAATTGCTTGTGGTACTAACTTATCAGCCAGAATATAATCAGCCGTTTTGATTTCATTTAAAGCACCGATTGTCAGCATACCTACTGATCCTGGACCACTACCCACTAATGAAATACTACCATTGCTTTTCTTTCTTTCTGGATAAACTAAGCGTTTTGATACCATACCAGCAATCTTAAAAGATTCACTATCATCAAAAGTTAAATTTCTTTTCTTTGCTGTATGTTCGGTGGATTTAACTTCATCAATTACATGTTTAGATGGGGCTAACTCTTCATTATGTTCCAAATCTGCTAATGTAATATCAGCAAGTACAGATAAAGGATAATATTCCATGACTTGTGATAACCACCTTGTTCTTTTTGTTTGTTGATCTCTCTTTGTCATATCAAATTCGCGAATCAATCTATTAAATTTGTGGCTTTCCCAACAGTCTTCATCTAAACCAAACCCTAAATTCCTGGCAGCTAAACCAGTTGCATAATACTTTTCATTTAGTAACGTACTATTATTTTCGGCAATTATTTGATCTCTTAATATTCCCATATTGCTAACAACTTTTGTGATATTTGATGGTAGTTTACTAACAATCTCTCTTTTAATTCTATTAGCTAAAATATAGCCATGACCATTTGTAGTAACTGAAATTTGTAAACCACTATTATTTGGATCTGTGTAAGTTGGTATCATACTAAATGTTGAATGTTCTGGCTGCTGATAAGTGTTAATTGGAATTCGAAGTTTGATACATTGATTATAAATTTCTTTTGCTAAAGTTAATTGTTCCAACGGTAAATTTACATACACTCTGTCAACAATTTTACCTGTTATTTGGCGACCTCTTGTGGTTAAATCGGACAATTGAAAAGTTTGGTTAATTAATTGAAATTTTGATTCATTTTGAAATTCTCTAGCTAAATTCTTAGCATCAGCAAGGTTTGATGGATTGACTACGATGGGAAATGCACCTGTATTTAAAATTTTTCTTATTCTTGAACTCGTGAATGTTGAAGTGGAATCTGAATAACCGGTTCCAACAATTAAATGGTGTTCATCCTTAGTGTTAGCGGCGATAATTAGCGGCAGAGTATCTTTTAACATTTCAAGTAAGTTATTTGGGTATAAGACTTAGTTCCTGCTATTTAATTGGACTTATTCATCAATTAGAAATATCCTTTTACTTATGGTCACTTATATAACCATTAATCAAAAGTCCGATGACTCTCAGAGCTCAATGTATTTACACTGTTTTTATTTTTTCACCAGTCATCAATTAGCGCTTAACACACATAATGAGTATGACAACATCTTTATTGAGTGAGAAGATGCCTAACATTTCTTCAAAATTAGTATTCACAGCGCAATCCAAGCTGTTAAAAAGCCGCACACAATAAATTTACACTAAAAGTTTTATGAAAACAATGCTAAAATCATGTGATAATTTCAGTCACGTGGTTTGTATCAAATTTGAAGGCTATATGAGGTAAAATACGGCTTTATAGCATGAATAGAAACCAATCAGTTTTAACATGCTGTGTTATATTTATGACAGTTGATCGTGGTCAGTCCTCTAGAAAAATAATAGTCAATCAGCGTAAAGTAATGACGAAAAGAAGTAGTGGCATACTCTCACTGTACTACTTTGTTTATCACCTACAAAACATTATTAATGATCCTAATCTTTATTAATGTTTAAACTAATAGAGAGTTAGTATTGCTTGTTTCTTCATTACCTTTCAAACCCCAAAAATAGTAAGTAACTCTAGTTAAATCACCCGTTTCCCAATAAATTTACTATATTCTTGTTAATTCTTATTAAATATAATATACTATAACTATCTTGGTGTTTGCACCTTTTATTTGCTACGTTCTTAAGTTATTGAAAGATTGGAACAGTATAATACAATTCCAATCTTAAAAGGTAGCCGCCAAGCAAGTCATTTAGATATAGTTAAGAAATCCGGGTAATAGAGTTCCAAATTTCCAAAATCTTAAGTTCCATTTTGAATATTAGTTGCGATAATTTTGAAATACCAAATGGAGCTATTCGTAAAACTAATTGGAATTAAATATTAATCCAATCATTTCAAATATGTCAAAATCCCTGTCTACAACTGCACAAGGTTCTTCTGTTCAATCTAAGTCTCTGAAGCTAACAGGTGAAGAAATATGGAAAAATAAAACAGAAAAGATCAATGCTGAGGTATTTACTTTGACTTATGGTGTTATTGTACAGCAATTATGTGAGGATTTTGACCGAGACTATGATAAAGTAAATGAGCATTTATTTACTATGGGGTATAACATTGGTGTCAGATTAATTGAAGATTTTTTGGCAAGAACTGCTATGCCACGTTGTGAAAATATGATAAGGACAAGTGAGGTTATCAGTAAATGTGCATTCAAAATTTTTCTGAATATGACACCAACTGTGGCAAATTGGTCAAATACACAAGATTCTTTTAGTTTGATGTTAGTAAATAACCCATTAAGTGACTTTGTGGAATTGCCTATGGATGCGATGAAACAACTCTGGTATTCAAATATTTTTTGTGGCGTTTTGAAAGGTGCATTGGAGATGGTTCAATTAGATTGTGAGGTTTTTTTTATTTCTGATATTTTAAGAGGTGATATGCAAACCGAAATTAGAGTCAAATTGAATAAGATACTAAAAGACGAAATTCCAATTGGTGAAGACTAATATATATATATAAATAGATGCATTAAAAGAAGAATCATAAGTTGAAAAATAATATACTTACAGTTATATAGCAAAATTATATACACAAATAGAAAAAATAAAATAATAAAACAGAAAAGTCCCAAAAATGCGAAAATAAGGTAAAGGATAAAAGTTTCAATTGAATGTCTAGTCATTCTTTTCATGGTCCTGCCATCTCTCTCTCATGAGATTTGTTATCTTTGAAGATGCCTTTTTGTTATGTTCGAATTCATAGTCATCAGATGTCAGCTCAGTGTCATAGCCGTTATTAATATGACCATCCCCTAGAATTGGAACGTCAGACAAAGAGCCTCTAGAGTTCACTCTTGAAAGTGCATTTGATACACGAGAAACAATTGAGTGTACAGAAGAAGAACGACTACGGTTTGGATAGACCTTTAAGTTGTCGATGTCTTCAACCTTCTTCTCATTGTCATTTTCATTTTCTTTGTTGCTGATCTTAACTGCTGCAAACTTATCGAAATCAGGGAAAACAACTGGACCTAGATCATTACAAACATCGGTTATTTCCTTTGATAGCTGACTACGTAATTCCTGTAATTCTTTAATCTTTCTTGTCTGGTAAAATATGGAAACAAACAAAGGTGCCAATGACTTGAATAAATCCATACCAATCTCTCCTGTTTTTAAACTAGAATATGTTGTGCACACCAGTATGGCGTAAAAATAGAAAAACTGGATTATTTTCGAAGACGATGGTACCCAGATACTGGAAATAAACCTGTAGTCATGGTTAAACATGTAGACCAATATTGAGGAATATGTCACATAGAGAATAGGTGCCAAAACCAAAGCCACAATTAATTTCCATGTGGCTAAAAGATCTGTACCTTTAATTTTAACCAGTGATTTCTTTAGCCCTTCTTTAGCTTTCTTCTTTGAATAAATAGCAGAAACAATGAATATAGGTGTAAATAAGATGGATCCAGGTAGAGAAAATAATACAAAAAAGGAGAGCTTAACTGTTCTTAAAATCAGTATTATCGCAGATCTTAAGATACCTGCTGGAGTTGTTTTCAATTTTTCGACTTGGTGATCCTTTAATCCCATAGAAAAAAGCACCCTATTATAGAACAAGACCATTTCTTTTAACTTTTTAATACGCGGATCATCTTTAAACTTGGAGTAGCCCACAAGCAATCTTCTGTTAATTTCAACAACCAAAGGTAATGAAAATTTGTGATGATTTGTTTGATACAATCTTCTGGCAGCCTGAATAGTCATCAACGTCTCATAATCTGGAGCATTTTCGGTAACTGAAAACAGCGAATCTGTGACTTTGTTCAGTAACTCAGCAACTGTACCTCTTGGATTTTCCAAATACCTCTTACCCATTTCACCATCAACGATAATTGCCTCACCGTATTCTAAAACAGCTCTAGATCTAAACTTATTTCTATGAAAATAATGCAACCCACAAGGAACAATATGCACCTTCATTCTTTGATCTGCTGCAACGGCCCCTAGGGCCATTATAACTACACCAGCCTTAATTGGTAACAACGATGGTCTATCGTGAGAGCCACCCTCTGGAAAAATACCGACAGTTCCTCTAGTATGTAAGTGATTGAAGACGCTCTGGAAAACCTTTGAATTGTCAACCTTTGGAGCATACTTAAATTCAGTACCATTAGTCAGTAATTGCTTTATTCTGGGATTTGATGACTTGAATGGAGCAGCAATTCTAAATGTCTCATCGTCAACTATTTCACCGATCTGAGCATTACCGAGGTAATGTGGCAAACCAATTAAAGATTTTACAGTAAATCTCTCGGTAAACTTTGGTGAATCACCGTTCGCACAACGACCCTTAATAAGTGTCGGATCGTTCTCAAAATCCGGGGCATATATTTGGATATTCCCATTAACAGGAACTAAATTATCTTGAATTCTTGGAACTGGTATACCACCCATACAACTTCCAAAGAATCCAACAACCTTAAGTTTTAAACTGGATGCTGCAGTAACAAAACAGGTTTGTCTACTATATTTTGCGTTTAACTTTCTAGTGGTGGTCATCACCAGCGATGGATCCACAAATTGGTTGGCATGAGGGGCACAAACTAAGATAGTTGGAGTTCCATCCCGTGGTAGATTATAAGCACCACGAATTTTTATCTCTCTAAAGAATATTGTGAATACTATATCGAATAAACCGATGATAAGATCATAAACAAAAGCGTAGATGTTGTAACGATCTCCATTATAAGGGTTGTAATATCGTTTGTCAACCTTTGGAACATGTGCTGTCGACTTAGGAGTTACTTTCTCATCCTTTGACGACATTGTTAATTTTTTTCTTGACTGATTTTATTCTTGCAAGAGTTTGATAGTTACTTGCAGTCAATAGGGATACGCTTTAAATAGCTTTTCTATTGTTCGGAAACCGTCCTTCCGCTAAACTTAACGAAATAATGATACTTTAGGCGAATGAATATATAATATTGACAGGGTTGGCATACATAACTAACTTACAAATATAAATATATATATGTTTAGACATATGAGTTTCATGAATGTAAAATATGCAAAGAACTTGTTTTGATTCGTCTCAACGTATTTGTCGAGATTGGCTTCATACTATCGTCAACCCAATCACTTATAAAATCCTGCAATGATTCAGTCTCTGGTGCTCTTGTCAAATCATTAACATTCTGCAAAATTTTGGACAAATGATTAAAGTTTGGTATAAAATTTATTTTCTTCGAGGGATTTTTTGACCAAAGATAGTTTAATTGTGGCTCAATCAACATGCTAGAAGTAAAATCTGGCTGAAAACCAAGTAAGTACTTCAGTTTAGTAAAGATGTTATACTGGGCTTGTCGTTGACCAGAATCAATTGCAAATAATTTATATTCCGGGATTAAAGATTTCATCATATCTAATAATTGGATCAATTGACTCGGAATAAAAATCTCTCTATTCCTGATTGCTGCATTAGTGGTATCAAATTGTAAATAATCTAAAGTGCGTGCGCATAACTCATCCAGTTCACTGGTGTACATTTTATTTTTTTTACCTACCAAACTAGAGTCAATAAAGCATTGCTCCCAATGAGTGTCCACATACTTTACCAAATCATGGCTAGTATTCTTTAAGATATCATTCAAAAACAAAACATAAACAGGATCTTGAACCCAGAAGGATTCATTTGAAGTGTGCTTAAAAGGTGAAACCGTAATATCTTCGACTAATTCGACATGACCGGGAATTTGCTTAAACAAGGAGGTATTTAATGATTCGACCTGATATAATGGAACCATAAAAAAATGTATTCGCTCGAAAAATTCTGGCGATAAATTTTGATGATAATATTTCATTGTCTGCTCACAAATATTTAAACATGATGGAAAATCACTAAAAACATTGATGATATTTAAATCAAAATAAGGAAAATCATTCATCTTATAATTAACCCACAACCATTTAGCCATGCATTGGACAAAAAATGGGTTATAATCATTCAATGATTCCATTTGTGGGAACTGCATCCTATGGCTTGTAAAAAATTTATCTCTAATCATAATATTTGACTTAGTAAACGCTTTAATATACTCTCGAAGAGGCATAAACTGATTATTTATCTGTGAATAACTATTCATGTTCATCGGTATAGTACTTTTCAGTCTTCGTAATGGTTTTATAAGTTGAAGGCGATTCATCGTTTGATAAATTAATCCGATCCATTACCGGGAGTAAAATATCACTCTATTATTCCTATAATTTTCTTTAATATGCTGTTAGTAGGATAGATATCAGTTAAAGTATTTGATAATCTTGAACAGCATTGAATCCTTAAAAGAAGGATGAACTTCAAAATTTCAAAGTCTTCTAGTCACGTGATCAATATATAATAATTTCACTTTTTACGGGTTATTCCTGTTCAAACAGTTATCGGAGTATAGTGTATCCGAAATGTATTTGACCCATCTAACCATTATTAGTTTTATAACACAAATCAGCACATGCATGAAAGCAATAATTATTCATACTTTTTGTGAACTCGTCTTTAAGACATCTTTAATCTTAAATGAATATAATATATCTATTACTTTATGTGTATAGGCAAGAAAAGCAAAAAAAAAACTACCCCGCTGCCCCGCATTCGTTAAATTTCAAAAATTTCATTTTTTATGAAGATATTGGTAATAATAATAATTGATTGTGAATATTAGATTAAGATCTCAATATAATCTGTCAAAGAAAAAAGCCATTGAGACTAGATAAATAGTATTATAATTATATAAAAGTGATGTTTTCGTTGCCATCACATGCTGCAAATAATAGCAGTTCAAGGTTCAAACGGTTTGGTGGGTTGCAGGCCATTCAAGAAACCGTCACAAATATCAGGGATAAAAATAGTTCATTTGTGAATCCCCCACTAGAATATAAGGACAATGCTCGAGACATTATTGAATCACAGTTGAGGACCGATAATGATATGAAGAGCATGCTGACAAGTTCATCGACTATTGCGTCATCGTCGTCAGTTGCGTCAAGCATATTCTCAGTACCTATATCAAGCAATAGTTCATTTTCACTACCTATAATTAAAGAGATTACACTAAAGGAAGCACTCCCTAATAGGTTTGATGACATGTACTCGAAGGAAACGTTGAATTGCAATGAATTATTACCCAATGGGAGACCTAGTTTTACTAGGCAGGCACTTGGTGATTGGGAGATTAATGACATCAGATCATTATTGATAATACCCGAATTGAAACCAGAATGGAATAGCACGATTCCGACTATACTCCAAGAAGGAATTCCTAAATTTAGAATTATTTTATTACCTTTATCAAGTCCTATCGAAACAATAATATCCACCCTAGTTAATTCTGATATTTACTTGGAGGCGAACTTGGATTATGATTTCAAGGTAACAAGCGCAACATACATAGTACAAACAGCAATTCATAGAAAAGAACAGACCATGGGAATACCAATACATGGTCCTATCTTACACATGACTAAAATTGAATGGCGAAATATCATTGAAAATTATCTTCTGAATATGGGTGTAGAAGCACAATGTAGGCATGATTTTAGGGAACGTTGTCATGATTATAAATTATGGAAAATAGAACAAAAAAGACAAACACAGACCTCCATGCCACCCCCAAGCGTTATACCAGGTAAGCAGTCGTTACTTAAGAGAACTTTATTAAAAAATCATAATCAAAAGGACCTGAGTACACCGACACATCATACAATAACTCTTACTAAAGAAGAAAAACGTATTATTTGGAGCCAATGTCAAGCTCAAGTGTACCAACGACTAGGTCTTGATTGGATACCAGATAAAGTATAATGCGAATGGCGCTAACACGGTAATTTTGTATTTTTTATAAGTTTTGAAAATTCGCCTAAGGGATAAATAGCATTACGGTGCTGATAGATATTTAATAATAAGTATAGTAAGTATTCAGGATAAACGACAATCATTAAAAACCAGATAACAAAACTAAAATGACTGCATGGAAATGGAATAATGAAAAGGCTGCTAATTTGCTAATCGCTGTACTACTACCGCCTATATCTGTGTATATGACTAACGGAGTTGGGAGACCATTATATTTAGACACAATTTTAACATTACTAGCGTACTTTCCTGGTGCATTGTACGCTGTTTACTTGGTTATACAGAAGAATAAAATAGATTAACCAGAAGATAATATATGCTAATATAAGTGTTTGTTATTTTTATTATTGTTTTCATTATTACATGTACTATATTTATCTACTAATGGATTATATATGTACAATATTCCTTATTTTGATATTCGTCAGTCTAGTCATATAATGAGATAACCTGACTATATACAATGCGACATCAATAATATCGACGACCAATATTGGTGCTACAATTATTACTATCAAAATTTTACAGAGCTGTTGGACTGCTGACAGTATGATTGAGAACATTTTACCATATGTATAATATGCGCTTTCTTTTCTTTAGAATTTTTTGTTTGTATATTAATTTCCACCATAATCCATCTTCATCGCAAAAGATTTTCAATATATAATCTTATATACTTATAATATGATATTGCTAGTCATTCCTTCCAAAGACTGATAACGCTATTGTTACTTATTTTATTAACGCAAGGGTCCTTCTCAGTCATTTCCCTACATCCGATGGGGTAATTTTTATAAATTTTTCTTCGAAGATGCAGCCAAGGGTACCTCTGTCAAGTGTCAAACGACACAGTTTCTCACTTCTTTGATTGGTTTGAATCACTTAAGGCAATAGGAAGAGCAAGTTTCTTGAACTGTCTGGGCGCAATGTAACTTATCAAGCCATTATATGCTGGTTCAAATTGTCCACTTGATGCAACAACAATGCTGACAATTATTTTTTCAGGAACCATAAAAAAGATGACTTTCAAATGTTGCAAAGTTTCCTTGTATTCAGATCGATCAGTATAAGGCATAATCCTCACTATGTTCTCATCTAATACTGTCATTTATTTAATATATTGTTAAGTCTTTACTTTAGTATGATATTTACAGTTTCATAAAATATATGACAGTTTATTTATTTATATGATTATAAGAATATATGTAGAATACGTGACGTAAATGCGACACAAAAATTTCTATCTAACTTGTAATTCCAGATCAGTGTTTGCAATATGTTCGTACCCCTTCCTACCAAATATAGTTTTCCATAAAGGTATTTGAGTAGTTTTAACGATACTATCTGGTTTCCAACTTTTTAATCTCAAAGAACTTAAAACAACACTAACCGAGCTGAAAGCCATCGCTAAACCTGCAAGCATTGGGTGTAATGTAATTCCCCATGGGACTAGCGCACCCATAGCAATTGGAATCATAAAGATGTTGTAACACAATGCCCAAAATAGGTTTAGCTTGATACGATGATACGTCATTTCGCAGATTTCTGTTGCATAAATTAATCTTTTCAGACTCTCAGACTCCGGGTTATTATCACTCAGTATCACAATATCAGCTGCTTCAATTGCAATTTCCGTACCTGTAGATATAGCAATACCTAAATCGCTCTTTACCAACGCAGGTGAATCGTTAATACCATCACCTACAAACACAACCTTTTCATTATGGATGCTTTGTAAGTTAGAAATAAAATCACATTTACCACTTGGAGAAACCTCACTGTAGATATTATTTGGATCAATACCAACTTGAAGACCAATCTTCATTGCAGATTCATGATTATCGCCGGTGAGTAAATAAGTCTTGAACTCATGCTGTTGTAAACGCTTGATTGTTTCAAACGCATCTTTTCTTACAATATCATTCAGTTCAAACTTACCAACTACAACATTATCTACAACAACATATGATATCGTATAGCCCATATGATTCTCACCTGAATCGTGATCTATTGAAAAAGTACGAAGAAGATTAGCACCGCCAATAATAACTTCATAACTCACATCATTAAGCCTGACAGTACAACAAATACCCTTACCCATATGTATTTTACATTTCAGAATGGTAATATCTTGTTTTGGTAAGGGCATTTGTTCACAATAATTAACTATAGTTTTAGCAATCGGGTGTTCACTCTTAGATTCAATTAATAGAACCATTTTCATAACAGTTTCATTAGGTAATTTTTCATTCTTACTAATCTGAGCATAATTAGTGACTTCCATAAAGCCAGTGGTCAGAGTCCCGGTCTTATCAAAGACAAATGAATCAATATCAATTTTGCCTAATTTCTCAACAATATCACCACCCTTTATCAAGACACCATTCTCCGCACCAACACCAGTGCCAACCATAATTGCAGTTGGAGTAGCAAGTCCCAAAGCACAGGGGCAAGCAACTACAACTACCGAAGTTGCAATTTTGAAGCATATGTATAACCTTGAATCGTGAAATAATGGTATATCAAATCTTAATGAAATTAAGCACCATATCAAAAAGGAGAGTAAAGCTAATAAGACAATAAAAGGTACAAATTTTGCTGCAATAACGTCTGCAAAAGTTTGGATGGGGGCCTGGGTAAGTTGTGCTTTCTTCATAGTTTGTATAATATGCGATAATTTAGTGTCATTACCTATAGACTGGACTTTAAAATAGATATGTCCTGGACCATTAACTGTACCTCCAATCACAAAATCTTTACATTGCTTTGGAATCAGACGTGATTCGCCTGTCATTATAGACTCATCAATCTCAGTCTCACCTTCGATGATTTGTCCATCGGTAGCAATCTTCATTCCTGGCTTAACTTCAACAATATCACCCATATGCAGATGGTCGATTGGAATCTCAATGCTTTCATCATTCTGAACAATCAAACATGTTGGAGGAGCAAGTGATATCAATTTAGATAATGCAGTTGAAGTTTGTGATTTAGCTTTATTTTCCATTAATTTTCCCAATGAAATAAATGTGATCAACATAATTGATGTGTCAAATATAACGTTTGGTAATCTTGGATTGTTGCTGAAATTTAAAATATAATGACCTATTGATATCAAGGAGAATACATATGCACACGTGGTTGAAATACAGATCAAAGTATCCATTGTACCAACTCCACGTCTTAACGCTTTAAATGTGGCCACATAAAAGAACCAACCAATCCCAAATTGCACATATGTGGCAAGGAGGAATCCAAATATATCTCGATAGAACAAACCAGGTAACCACCTAGTTTCCCTGTAGGGAAACACATTCTTCGCGAGCAACTGTGGAAATAAGAATGGTATAAACATATAAAGTGACATTGATATTAAGGAACTGGCCAAAGCTTTGACAAACACATTTTTCCAAAACAGAATTTCGTCTATTTTTGATAAAACTGCCAACTGTGTTGCAGTTGAGTCTGAATGAATGGTTACATCATTAAAGCCAATTCTGTTTAATGCATGTATAATATCACGAACACCAGTTTGCAAGAAATTGTATTCTAAAGTAACAATTCCTTGTATCATATCAATATCACGAATTTTTATTGTTTCATTCTGTAAAGTTTGTAATCTAGTATCATCTCCCTGGCACAGAACAAGGTCAAATCGTACTATGCTAGTACAATGGTCTTCGTCCGAAGTCATCTCACTAGGCAAAGCAGCTGTATCCTCAACACCAAAGCCACAATCTAAAATAGTTTCTTTTATTGTAGCTATCGATACTACATCTGAGCTATACTCAACATTACAAATCTCAGTAATCAATGATAATGCGACATCCTTCACCCCATCCAACTCCATTAGTTGAGATTTTACCGTATTAACACAACTTGTACAAGTTAACCCAGTAACTCTAAATGTCACATTGTCAAATTTAGAAAAGTCACTTATCAATTGACAATCAAAGCCACAATCCTCTATTGTCTCTTTAAAAAGTCCAGAATCGTGTAACAAATTTTCATCATATAAAATGTTACATTCATTAGTACTCAATGAAACATCACATTGTAGTACTCCATTTAAAGAAAGAACCTCTTTTGTTATTGCATTAACACAACTGGTACATGTCATACCATTCACGCTGAAAATAGCAACTTTCATCTTCTTTAATCTTTTTACTTTATTCCTCTACCAATACAAATTCAATTGGTTTCTTTAAGTTGCAAAATAAAAACGGCACCTCTTTATATAAGCTTCATTCATAATCTGCTTCTCTCTAATTGTCAGGTGTAGTACAATACAGGGCATCCTTGATTGCACCTTAAAATGCCAACTGCTTTTTTTTTGGGATCCGCGAATCTGGAATCAGATTGATCTCGCTGTTGATTTCCATTAACGTACAAAATTGGTGTTTCTGTCATTACACTGTCGCTATTATATTGGTTAAGGAGAAGTGATAGTACTGGACTCATCCTTTAAGACTTAAGAAATAAAGGTAATAGATATTATGTGAAATTCAATCCTTAACAAGAACCAAAGCCGATTCCTGCAATGTTGTATGGGAGAACGATGAAAAGAAAATATACTTAAAAAAATATTTCTCGGTATATACATGAATATGTACAAGTTCTTTAAATATGGAAACCCATTATTTCCATAATTTCTTTCAAATTTTGATTAGCTATGACACTAGCATCTTCGCTACCTTTTCTAATAACATCAACAAGATATTCTTTATTTCCCGTCAGCCTGTTAAATTCCAGTCTTGGTTCTTTAAGATCTTCAATAATTATGTCACTAACATATTCTTTGAAATCACGGTATGTTGTAAATTTTGCTATATCACTCTCGATCTCAGTTATAGATTTTCCCTGGATACCACTTAATATAATGATTAGATTCGATACACCTGGCCTGTTTTCTGGATCATAATAAAATCTATCACTAATTGAATCAGTTAATGACTTTCTAATTTTCTTACGGATCACGTCAGGTTCATCGTTTAAGTATATAGTAGACATTTTTTGAGGATCACTTTTGGACATCTTTTTCTCCGGTGTACCTAAACTTAAAACCTTTTTCGTATTTGCAAATAAGGTCACAGGTTTAGGAAAATAATTTACCTTATACAATGAATTAAACTGATTAGCAATAAATCTAGTTAGCTCTAAATGTTGGCGTTGATCTTCACCTACAGGGACATGAGTCGATTTATATAACAAGATATCTGCTGTTTGTAAAATCGGATAAGCAAAAAGACCTAACTTAACATCAAATTCAGCCTGGCCTTCACTCTTACTCTTCCATTGTGTCATACGGTTCAGATAGCCCATTGGACTCAACGTTGATAACAACCAAAACAATTGTGAATGTGCAGGAATCTGTGATTGATGGAATATAATAGCTTTTGATGGATCAATACCTAATGATAATATACTTGCTACGGCATCTAAACGGTACTCATAAAATTGTTTGACATCTGGTTTTGGAATGGTAATGGCATGGAGGTCAGCGACACCAAACAGTAATGTCTGTTTAGCTTGCTTACTATTACACATATCCTTCCAGACTTTTGTAGCACCAAGATAATTACCTAAGTGGAAAAGACCAGTTGGCTGAACCATGCTAAATATTCTTGCGTCTGCTGGGACAGTAGACAAGTTCAATTCCTGAACTGTGTTCCCAACATCGCTT
>PPOM03000299.1:13941-31670 GCA_003708925.3 Kazachstania martiniae
CACTGGTCATCAATCAATTTTGCAGCCAATATTGTACTCTTTTTATGATGAAAATTGTCGTGAATTGATGAAGGTAACATAAAAATCATCAATAGTTAAAATAGATACTTCGCATTATATAAAAGTAAGCTTTGAAAACGATAATAAATATTTAATCCCTTTGTTAAGATCACTCCGTGGGGAAAGATCGACTTTTATATCAATGCCAGTTTTCTGAAAGGACAATAAATGTTGAAAGAAAGGTTCATTCGCTTCTTAGACGAAGAAAAATCAGAGTTATCTTCCATCTACTCTGCAAATGTGTGGGAGCTTTTACTCTTCTACAAACTTGGCAGTCACAAACATTTGGTTTCAACTAACTATTACTGCTGATTTGATAGAGTATAAATATCCACTTCTTAGTTAGCTAAACACCACCAGCTAATTGACCAACAATAACTAGGTTGGAGCTCAACAGAATTGAGGCCACTTACAATTTTCTGTCGTAATGACGATCCAAAGTCTTTCATATTTATAATCGAACACATCCCTAGTAACTGAGGGTCTCTGTTATTTCTACAAAGATATGTAAAATAGTTAGTGGTGACATTTGGTCAACTAATACTTAGGGGATTAAAACCATCTACCCATCACTTAATTTTAGCAGAAAGTATATTTCTATGTTTGAGCCCCGCAGAGATCGTGGGACAGTTCAATATATATGATTTACTCTTTCTTGGGTATTTACTTCCTAGCACTGATTGCAACAGTTATTTTTCCTACTTTCTTCTTTATTTAACACATACTTAACTCTAAGTAAAACAGTTTCACCTTAGGGTGATCTAAAAACAATCCCTACTACTATAAATGAACTGTAGTTGGTTGCTCCTGTCTGTAAATTTTGACAATATTCATACAAATAAATACATTACGTTTCAGGAATTGGGCATTTTCTGAAATGAAAGAAATATCTTATTCTTAATTCATCAAGTATAAAATTATATAGAAAAGGGTACAAATCTTCGATAAAATAGTGTCCTTTCAAAAACCGTTTAAACGGAGACGTATTCGACTAAGTCAACGACTCTGGTAGAGTAACCATATTCATTATCATACCAAGATACTAATTTGACGAACTTTGGAGATAGTTGGATACCTGCAGCGGCATCAAAGATAGAGGAATGAGTGTCACCTAAGAAATCGGAAGAAACAACTGCATCTTCAGTGTAACCAACGATACCCTTATATTTACCTTCTGAGGCAGTTTTGATAGCTTTCTTGATTTCATCGTAGTTAGTTTCCTTTGCTAACTTAACAGTTAAATCAACAACAGAAACATCAACGGTTGGCACTCTAATAGACATACCAGTTAACCTACCTTGCAGTTCTGGTAAGACCTTTCCTACAGCCTTAGCAGCACCTGTGGAGGATGGAATAATGTTATGAGAAGCAGATCTACCACCTCTCCAGTCCTTGTGGGATGGTCCATCTACAGTTAATTGAGTCGCAGTAGTGGAGTGGACGGTGGTCATTAAACCTTCCTCAAGACCGAAAGAATCGTTAATGATTTTAGCCAATGGAGCTAAACAGTTGGTGGTACATGAAGCATTTGACACAATTTTTTCCCCATTGTACTTATCTTCATTAACACCCATGACAAACATTGGAGCAGTACTGGATGGAGCAGTAATAACAACCTTCTTCGCACCTGCATCAATATGTTTTTGAGCACTGTCTAACTCCTTGAAGATACCTGTGGAGTCAATGGCAATATCAATATTGGAAGGACCCCAAGGTAGGTTAGCTGGGTCTCTTTCTTGGTAAACAGCTATTCTGTGACCATCAACGATGATATGCTTTTCATCATGAGTAACTTTACCAGCATATCTACCGTGAGTAGAATCGTACTTAAACATGTAAGCAGCATAGTCAGTTGCAATGAATGGATCATTGATAGCAACAACGTCAATGTTTTTTCTAGATAAAGCAATTCTTAAAACTAATCTACCAATTCTGCCGAACCCGTTAATGGAAACTCTAATAGACATGATTGATACTTTTTTTTTTCTTTGAAGTGATTGGATTGTTTGAACTACTTGTTCTTGACGTTCTTGTTATTCAACAAAGCAGATATAATATTCAAGAGAATACAACTCAAATAGAGGATAAATAGTATCCTTTTATACAAAATTTGACATAATTCATTGCATCACAATCGCTTTCTCAGCTAACTATCACTTTGTCTTAAAGAAGCCCAATACTTTGAAGAGGATATCATTAATAAAAAGTTATGATTAAAGATTGTCACCCTTTTCATTAGCAGTATTAAGTTCTTAACGTGTAAAAGTTTTAGCCAAGCAACTATTTTTTCCATCTGGTGATGACCTAATCTTCGCTAAGAGAGTTCCGTGGAAATTTCTTTTGCTAAATTTTCCTGACGGCCAAATCTTCAATAAGGATGTCCTTGTCGTAATGACTTAAACCGGAGTTTCTAAAGATAGTTAGCTGATAGTCAACTCAGAGATTCTAAATATCATCTGACAATATATGGCTGTAAGATTTTCTTTTGTGGTAGCTACACTCACTGTAAGAAATACTGTTCTTTGCTATAGCTTTTTTGTTTGTTAAGGACACATTGTAGCAGTTGACTTGTAGCTCCTTTAGGTTATAACCTAAAAATTTCCAGTTTTTTATGGGAAGATGAGGATAGATAGTGCTAAGTTAATTTTGAGAGATTAAGTGACACCTTTGCAGCTTTACTCTTAAAAGCACGAATGCAGAAAGCACCAAAATTTTAAATTTAAAGTGATCTCTAAGGAACTACAAAGTTGTGGTATGCAAACTTAGAGTTCCAGTTTTCAATCCAGATTTTTAAATAGATCATAACCCTAGAGTGACCAAGTCATTGGTCAAAGAACAATATACTGTAAAAAATAGTAGATATATATCAAGAATCAGCATCAGTTGATCAAGTTTTAATGTTCTACCAAGTTCAAATAATCCAGATATTTCAGGAGAACCAGACAAAAACAACATTATCGAGTGTATGGATGAAGGCTAAAAGATGTATAATTTGGATCTTACTGGTTAATATAACTTTTGATATTTTATATTAAAATATTAGGAAGGTTGAATAAAGAATCGTAATTGAGGGTATTAAATTAATGATAAGTCTTCACACTGACTTTGAATGATAGTAATATAAGAAGTAATATTGACTTTATATAAATAATATTAACTATATTGCAAGGAAATGAAAGAGCCAATATCTAATTTTAAATGTAGAAGAGCAAAGCTTTTAGTTGAATTGAATAAATGCAAAATTGTACAATAGTGTCAAAAGTAATACGTTGGTATTAATAAAACAATGTAATAATGATCAGGTATTTTGAGAAAAGGTTCTGAAAAACAGGGAAGTCGAAAAAACTAGTGTAACGAGGAAATGACCATAATTATTATTCGCAGTGCTTATGGTATCATGAAGATATTTCTGAAGCAGAATTAGGTGGCTGTTTTTTAACAAATGCTTCTATGGGGTTATAACCTTTTCCTGAATTTGATCTGTCATTTATGTTATTGTCATCTGGAGTAAAAAAGCAATATGAATTCAACAAAGTTTGATAATCCATATCTCTTGGCTTTATCGAACCATTGAAATTCGCGACCGAAGAATTCGTCAGCGTACTTTCTATGCGAATACTACTAGAATCATCTCTTGTTTCGGGAGAAGTAGAAGTAGATGAAGAAGATTTGGAGCCATTTGATGAAGTTCTTAAAGAATGATTTTCTCGCAGCTGATCAGGATGCAATTCATTGAAGTTGACATTATCACTGTTACTTTGATGATTTGTATTGACCAAAGTTTCATTTGAATTGTTGTTGACATTAATATTATTATTCATTATTGGATTAGTCGTTGTTGAATTTCTATTGCTGTAAAAAATTGGAGGTGTGTCCGTGATAATACTCTGTCGATCATCAAAGAAATCATTAGAATTTGATATAGTGAAAGGACTAAAATTGTGTCCATCTGAGTAAAAATCATTCCCAACAATATCTCCACAATCATCATCACGACTGTCTAAAAATTTATTAGTACCGATGGGCTCGTTTGAATGATTGTCATCATCATTATTATTACCTAACGAAAATTGTTTGTAGTAGAATTGGTCCTTGTTGTTAGAGTTAATTAATGTATCATTGAATTCTTGCAGAGGTGATAAATCACTTAGAGAAGATGACAAAGAAGATGATAAAGAAGGTGTTGTGTAGGCTGTTAATGCAAAATATGATTCAGGTTCATCGGAAGGGGATAGAGATAAAGAGTCCATCTGAAAACTATCATCTATTGAATTATTATCAATCTTGTTATTATCGACATTGCTACTAGTTAAAACTTCATTTAATCTGGTTGGTTTAATCAGTGACGTATCGTTATGATAAAGATGCTTCAATGGAGATGTATTATAATAATCGGTGTCCTCTGAAAATCTTCTTGAAGTACCTACAGTTAATGGGCTTTTGCCATTTAGATGAATCTTGTGAGATAAAGTAGTCGAAACCAAGAAATCAGAATAGAAGGAAGCCTTTGGTTTATTATTATTAACAATAGTAGATGTTGTTGAAGCTCTACCTGCTTCTTGCTGGTCTTTTATATTAACCATACTATTGTCAATAAAACCATTAGTAGAAACCAATAAATTTAATTCATAATTTCTATAATTATTATTGTCATAATAAGTTTCGTTGTTCACGTCATAACGGCAACACAATTCGATTGTTAAAGGACAAATTGTCACTTCATTAAAAGTATTTGCAAAAATCAAATTTTTGCATTTTAAAAAATAGTTTAGGGATTTTAGATTGATAACAAATTTAAATTCGTCAATCTTTCCCGTCATCGAACGATTAAATTTGGCTGTTACGTAATGAATATCTGACCAATTTGTAAAACTAAATTTAATTTCGATGAATTTTTCAAAATTCAGATTATTAACAAAGATTAAACCTTCTATCTTATCGGTCTTTTTGTTATTTTCATCTAATACTTGTTTTAATGAGTGTAATTTAATGTTCTGATTATTTAGAAATCTATTAATATCATTCTCTAAATTATCCGTTGACTGTTTAAAATTATTAACATTAGAGTTAACAAACCCCCATTCTGAAATAACGAATGTATCTATATTACTACTGCTATTGACAACGTTAATATTATTATTTTGTGTGATGCTATTTGGTATGCTAAATTTGTTATTATTATTGTTATTATTGATGATTATGCTATTGTTACCATTACTGAAAGGATTCCTAAAATTAAAATTATTACGTTTTCCAAAATCCAATAAGAAATTATTACTATTCTCATTTTCACTATCGTCATCATCTAAACCAGAATCTGAATCATAATCCAATTGAAAGTTTGATTTAAATTTCTTATTTGAGGTATTAAATAATGACTGATTAAACCATAAATCATTAGTGTCAATATCATCAATGTTAATTCTGTTATATTTGTCATTTTGATTAAAATTGTTATAATCATCTAATGGAATAAGATCCGGTGAATTTTCGTTTGAAATTGAACTTGGTTTATCATTTGAACAAAAATTCTTAACTGTTGTTAATTCGGGAGCAAATCTAACATTTTTATTTGAAGAACTTGAAGAAGTTACAGAATTTGACCTTGAAGATAATTTCAATGAGGATTTTAAAACTTTAATATTAGTAGAAGATAAACCCGAATGATGAACCATTTTTACTTAGCGAAGTTTTATTGTTATTATTAGTGTATTATTTCAATATTTAATATTACTATTTTTTTTAAGATTCCATTCAATCTATATCGTCAATTAAATCCTTCTAAAATAATCTTTTATCTACTTAAAGCAAAAAAAAGAACAATTAAATATTAAAATAAATAAAATAAATCTTTTTTCAACGTATAATTTAGTTTTTATTTTAATCTGTTCTTTTGAATTTGATTTTTCAGTATATTTTATTTCTCTTAATAAAGTACAAAAAAAAATACTGAAATCGAGCCAGAACTTTTAAAGATAAAAAAAAAATTACAAAATAATAAGTATCTTTTATAAAAAAAAACAACAAATAAGAGAAGTATTAAAATAACCTTAAATAAACATGGTTGTAAATTTTTTAAATATGAATAAATTAAATACTTAAATATATATTTTAAAATTCTTTAGGAATAAAATAATTATGGTATGATTCACAGTAAACTATGTACCATATATTAGATTCCTTGAAGCTTAATCTACAAAACAAATAGATATACGTAAATTCAAGATTGTTGTTATTTTTAATTTAATAGTATGAATATAGAAAAACTTATATTAATCTAGTTTTGAAAAAAACGTACTGTAAGGATATATCTAAGCCTGTACTAGATCCTGATGTTTTTTGTTCATGATGTTACTAGTTTTTTTTTTTGCATTTACTGTTATTACTAACAAGTTATTGAAAATGTTGAGCAAAAACTATGAAAAACCCCGAGAAGACATTCTTCTGACTTTCTTCCTAAAAAACAAAAATAATCGGATTCGGTATATCCTCTTCGGGGGCTGCTAGTGTTATTGTTAATCCTTCTGTTAGAAAAGACAGACCCTACTACTTTCAGTAGAGGAAAAAAAATGGTGTGAAAATAAAGAAGAATTAGAATAATAATAAAAAACATATGCCAGCTTTTGCGTAGAGATCTCTAACGCGATGTCCGTTGTCCGTTGTCCGTTTTCTGGTGAATCTGCTTCTGTTCATCCCCTTTTAACGTTCTTTTTTTCATGCCTCATACTTTATTTGTGCGCCATTTTACGTGGCAAACACGGAGATGTATCCAAATGCGGTTACATAAAACAATGCAGCGCGTAGGTATGGAGATATATCTATGTCCACGCTAGTTTCTCTGTGTATGTCTATGCATCTATATGTACCTATACGGTTGAGTATACGAAATAGGAAGTATTCAATTTTCAATGTGTCTGTGTCTGTAGAGTCAAGAATTTTTATTCTTTGTTCCTTAGTTCAATTTTTACTGTAAATATTCAATAGATTCAACAAATAGTTGACTGTAATGTTAACGTTTCATTTGTCACAATACAACTAGAAATTACAGTTTTTTTTATAGTATATTGTTGGCATTATATTTTTTAAATGGTTGATTTAGCCGCCAGAAAACCAATAAGAATAATCTCATATAATATTTCGATTAATTGGTTGATAGCTATGCGTGATCAAACAAGTGGAGTGTTTAAAGTCTTCTATTAAGGTAGTGATTGTATCGTATAATAACTCTACTACGATAGTAGGAACAAGAGAGTTCTTAGGTTATTTATTTAAAAAAGTAATTAGTATGGCATGAGCTGCTGGTGTGTTCCTGGGATACTATTGGTACATAAGTTGATCTGTTAATTCCCCGCATTTTTTTTCTTAAGGTCTCGATAGCCTTTCAAACTAAGTTACTTACACCTTTAATTTGTTCCCCCTGCATAGAAATCTGCTTATGTTTTTTCGAGGGATGATAGGCAAGGAGATTGATTATTTAATATTTTTAAACTTTATTTAGATATATTTATACTTTAAGGGTACTTATTGCCCACAACTTTCTATTTCTCTACTTTTGTTTAACAAGAGTATTCAAGTCACCTGTCAGTCGCTTCTTATTGGTGTTAACATCATTTAATATTTGCTGGCTAGAATTTGTACATGGGAGGCGTTACATACTCTCTATACGGCTGGGTGTAATTGCTTATTAATCTAATATCCTTCTTTATAACCAAGATCTAGGTTAGCTCTGTTAATATTAGTTATCGCCATAGCTTGTTTTGAGCCAACCGATTTGGAGCGAAAGTGACTTCTAATGAAGGAATAAATTAAGATCTGTGTAGCCGGGTCACATTATTATTTAATAAATTTGGTTTTAGTATGTCATAATACACGGTACAGAATATATAGATATAGATACAGATATATATTTTCCTAATATGGTAATGTAATTGAATTTTTAAAAAATGCTGCCGTTTTTGGTAACTTCATAATAGAAAGCACGTTAATTAACGAAAAATTTGTATATATGGTTATTTCATGTTAGATGATTAATTATTCATACAACTTATTAAATTATTTATTACAAAACAGTTATCAGATTTTATTTGACGTTTAAGCTCATATTCAGATAGATAAACTCAAAAAAGGCTTAGGATGTCATTCGATAGACCAGAAGTGTATAGTGCTCCTGTCTTACAAGGTACTTCTCCAAATGATGATGATAATACTGAAATTATTAAATCATTTAGAAACTTTATTCTGGAATTTAGAATTAATTCTCAATTTATTTACAGTCTATCAATTAAGAAATGCATTATTAGTGAAGAATTTTTCGCTAACCGTTGATATGGAACATTTGATTGGTTATAATGAAGATCTGTACAAGAAATTATCGGATGAACCATCTGACGTTATTCCATTGTTTGAAAATGCGATCACTCAGGTTGCTAAAAGAATTACCGTTCTTAATAAATCTTCCCAGGATTCAGGTGATAACAATAGTGTTGATACAGATCCTTCGTTGATACCAAATTTCCAACTGATTCTATCTTCAAAGGCAAATATGATCCCATTAAGAGAATTAGATTCTGAACATGTTTCTAAAATTGTTAGACTATCTGGTATTATAATCTCAACCTCGGTTTTATCATCTCGTGCAACTCATTTACAATTAATGTGCAAAAATTGTAGACATACAACTTCATTAACGATAAATAATTTTAATTCAATCAGTGGTAATTCTGTGACTTTACCCCATTCATGTTTGTCCAATAAACAGACAATTGATAATAATTCAAACAATCCTGTCTCTGGTAGTTCGGGTGGTTTGGACAGTTCATCTTTACCAAAGAATTGTGGTCCAGATCCATATATTATTATTCATGAATCCTCAACTTTTATTGATCAACAGTTTTTGAAACTACAAGAAATCCCAGAGTTAGTACCTGTTGGTGAACTACCTAGGAATTTACAAATGTCCTGTGATAGATACTTGACGAATAGAGTTGTTCCAGGTACAAGAGTAACTATTGTAGGTATTTACTCCATCTATAACTCCAGAAGAATGGGTGGTGGTAATGGTAGTAATGATGGTGCTGTTGCTATTAGAAATCCTTATATTAAAGTTTTAGGTATCCAAAGTGATGTCGATACTGCTTCCTTCAGTAATGCGATGACAATGTTTTCTGAGGATGAAGAAGAAGAATTCCTTCAATTGAGCAGAAGACCTGATCTATACGAATTATTAACTAGATCCATTGCACCATCTATTTTTGGTAATGAAGATATTAAAAAAGCAATTGTTTGTCTTTTAATGGGTGGTTCCAAAAAGTTATTACCAGATGGCATGAGATTAAGAGGTGACATTAATGTTTTATTACTAGGTGATCCAGGTACAGCTAAATCCCAATTGTTAAAATTCGTCGAAAAAGTTTCGCCAATTGCTGTCTATACATCAGGTAAAGGTTCGTCTGCTGCTGGTTTAACTGCATCTGTTCAGAGAGATCCCATTACCCGTGACTTCTTTTTAGAAGGTGGTGCTATGGTTTTAGCTGATGGTGGTGTTGTCTGTATTGATGAATTCGATAAGATGAGAGATGAAGATCGTGTGGCTATTCATGAAGCAATGGAACAGCAAACCATTTCTATTGCGAAAGCTGGTATCACGACTGTTTTAAATTCTAGAACCAGTGTGCTAGCCGCTGCAAATCCAATTTATGGTCGTTATGATGACTTGAAATCCCCTGGTGAAAATATTGATTTTCAAACGACTATTCTTTCTCGTTTCGATATGATTTTTATTGTTAAAGATGATCATAATGAAGAACGTGATATATCTATTGCCAATCATGTTATTAACATTCACACTGGTCACACAACTCAACAGCAACAAGATTTGGAAAATAGTGGTATGGAAATTAGTATTGAAAAGTTGAAGCGCTACATTACTTACTGCAGAATTAAGTGTGCTCCAAGACTATCGCCACAAGCAGCAGAAAAATTATCTTCTGAATTTGTGACCATTAGAAAACAGCTATTAATTAATGAATTAGAATCTACTGAGAGATCATCAATTCCAATCACCATTCGTCAATTAGAAGCCATTATTCGTATCACTGAATCACTAGCTAAATTAGAATTAAGTCCAATTGCACAGGAAAAACACGTGGAAGAAGCCATTAGATTATTCCAAGCGTCTACCATGGACGCTGCTTCTCAAGATCCGATCGGGGGTTTGGACGGTTCCGGTTCTTCAAATATAATGGCTGAGATTCGTCAAATTGAACAAGAATTAAAGAGAAGACTTCCTATTGGTTGGTCCACTTCATACCAAACTTTAAGAAGAGAATTTGTTGATCCACACAGATTTTCTCAAGCTGCTTTAGATAAAGCATTATATGCATTAGAAAAACATGATACTATTCAATTTAGGCATCAAGGTCAAAATATTTACAGAAGCGGTGTTTAACCAGGTATACATGTATATGGGGGCATATTCTCATCAGTACTTATATAAATTTATAAACTTCATTATTTGTAACATTACTTCATCATTTCTTAGTCTTATCAGGCAGACTTATAAGTGCCAAACTTGATAATTTAATGTACTCAGTCACGTGATTTGATATGCCTCGTCAGAAAAAACTCAAATTACTGAAAAAAAGAATAGCATCTGTACTACAGAAGTGATAGATGGCCAAAGACAATACATTTATTTTGAAAGTCAGCTATTACCTCTGCTGAAAACTTTACTGAATATAAGGTTATAAATATGTCGTATGTGTGAATAATATCTTTTTTTGAGTGACTCATTTCTATTGGCATTCATTACTAACAAGTTTTGTTTTTATTTTAACAGTGAACAACTCCTGGGACGTCCAAAATCAGAACTAACAAAAGAAGAACTAGAGCAATTAGAAGAATTCGAATTTAAGCATGGTCCGATGTCACTTATAAATGATGCAATGATTTCTAAGACACCTGTAGTTATATCTCTTCGGAATAACCATAAGATAATTGCCAGAGTTAAAGCATTTGATAGGCACTGCAATATGGTATTGGAGAATGTTAAAGAGTTATGGACAGAAAAGAAGGGTAAAACAAATATAAATCGTGAAAGATTTATTAGCAAATTATTTTTAAGAGGAGATTCTGTAATTATAGTACTAAAAGCACCTGTACAATAAAATAGTCAAGCTACAATCAGTAGTCAGGATCTCCAGTATTTATTGATAAATATCTCTAAATTTGTATATATAAGGTAAAAAATTTGCATTTTCTTCAACTGATTATAGTAATAAAAATACGTACCTATGTTCAAAAGCTATTAAACTTATATAATATACAAAAGGAGAATATAGAACGATATTGCAATGCTTTTGGGAAAAATCATACTTTATGCTGTAATTCCTAGTATGAGGTTTTATTTGAAATTTTTTAATGGATCAGATTTAGCATTTTTACGTTTGCTAACTTTGCCCTTCTTATGATTACGGCCTTTTTTACCATTATGGAATGGTACAAAACCAACCTTCTTACTACCTTTTCTTGCAGCCTCTGGCAATAAATATTCAGGGACTCTTTTTAAATGTTGCTGTACTCTTGCAGGATGAAGTTCCTTATCATGCCTTAAGCTTTGCAATTCTTTTGGATTTTCTTCGAAATGTCTCTTTAGTTTTTCACTAGCCAATAATTCCTGTTTTAATTCCTTAATTCTGGCTTCTCTTACAGCAACTTGAGTAACTGCACGGAAACCATCCTCCATTCTGTAACGGAAACCTTCAATTTGCTTGGGGTCAAAAGAGTATGGTTGTAATTCCAACCCTAATTTACCCTGTTGCTTCATGATACGTAAGAAAATCTTCTCATCTCTCTTTGCAGTTTGAGACATGGATGGTTTATGCTTACCAAACTCTTTTAGTGGAACAACAAATGAGATGGCGATACCAGATTTACCAGCACGTGCTGTTCTACCCACTCTATGGACATAAGATTTTGCAGTCGTTGGCAGATCAAAGTTTAAGACACAGGCAACATTCTTGAAATCAACACCACGAGAAACACCGTATTCTTTATCTTTCTTCACTTCTTGCTTCTTCTTTTTCTTGGTCTCAGTTTCTGGAAGTTCTGGTTGCTCCTTGTTTAGCTCCGGTAATTCTTCAGGCACTACTTCATCTTCATCTTCTTCCTTGATATATTCAGTATCATCAGTAGCAATTAGTAAATTGTAAACATTCTTATTGAATTGCTCCACAATGTGCTGTCTAGAGTTTGAAGGTAACTCACTGTTCAAAATACATGCCTTTATACCAAACTGCTCTAAAACAAGTTTTAATCTGTAACCTCTATCAATATCATTAACAAAGATCAAAGTCTTACCTTTGATTAAAGCCAATTTGAAAATAACGTAACATAGCAAAAACTTGTCGAATTCACTAGTTTTCACGTAGTATTGAATTAATTTGGTTTGATCTTTGTTGATCTCATCATCATTAAATTTGAGAATCGCTGGTGCACGACAGAACTTTTGTTTTAACTCCTGAATGTCATCATTTAAAGTAGCACTCATCAAAAAAGTTTGAAGATTCTTCTTTAGCGGTAAAAACTCGGCAATTTTGTTTAAATCTTCTTGGTAACCAAAAGTCAGGACTAAATCGACTTCATCAATTGCTAAAAATTTCAAATTTTCTAAAGAAATGGAATTAATCTTAGTTTCTAGCAAAGTCATCAATTTTGTTGGAGTTGCAACAATAATTTCGGGATTTTCTAACAGAAGAGTATTCAACACTGAACTGGACATATCTGCAGATACGTTTAATGACCTAATATCCTTTGAACAGTACAAAATCATTTTTTCAATAACATTGGAGACCTGCTGTGCTAATTCTCTTGTTGGAACTAAAATGATACCTAGTGTATTACTTTCAGGAGTGTCACCCTCTGGAACATTTTTCTTATAATCCAAGATAGTCTGAATCACTGGAATTAAATATGATAGAGTTTTACCAGAACCTGTAGCAGCCTTAGCGATAATATCCCTCTTCTGCTGTAAAGCTAATGGAATGGCATGTGATTGGATTAAAGTTGGATTCTTAAATCCTGCGCCTTTTACAGCTTGTAAAAGTCTAGGATCTAATTGAAAGGATTCAAAAGTCACAGATTCATCAATATATGCCTCAGAGGCTAATTCCTTGTTACTCTTACTCATCTGATCGTTGCCGGTTGTTTTATATAACAATTATCAATGATTTTGATTAAGCTACATCTTATGTACTAGAATCTTTGAGATGAGATGCCCATAAATTTTTCAATTTTCAAAAATTTCAAAACAATTACCGTGTTTGGCGATATATATGTATATGTATGTGTGTGTATATAATGCATATGTAGTGCATATATGGTATTCAATGTCATAATTGTATATCACACCTATATAATACATACCTTTGACATAAAATATGTGTAAAGGAACCTTTTTTGTTTGATTACGTGGTGTTCTACTCCAAAAATATTATTTCTAAATGCATTATGTTGTAAAATCTATAAAAGTACCTATTTTAACATAAAGTTGCCACAAGCTCACTACCAATGTTCAAAATACTTTCAATTCTCCCCTTAAGTGGATTTGAATTACAATCTTCTAATTTCATAAGAGAGAAGTTAATGCGTGCTGTATTTTTGCCAATCGTAACCAGGCCAATAATATCCTCTGTTGAGTCCTCGATTGTAGAATCTTTACCTAATGTTAGGGTAAAAGATTCACCAAACTGCTCCTTAAATAGTCCAACTACCTGTTTCAACTTCCAAGATTGTTCTTGCTCAACTTCCAATTTCTCTATAATAGTATCATCATAATGAGGTTGGTGATGGTGATGGTCCTGACTACTCATCTTGACGCTTGCTGGTGCCGAATCGACACTCATTAGAATAGCTATGATAGAATCGGCAATCGTATCACTAATAAGACCTTGCGTCCATTCAAGAACGGCAAAGTTATCCACTATAGTTAGTTTAATATCACCCATAATTTGTAATATTAATTCACCTTCTTTGATGTTTTGAGACTCTTTTTCTTTCTTTTTTATTTGGCCAGTAATATTATCATGATCTCGTAAAACTGTAATATCACCAAACATCTGTGATATATGCCAATATATTAGTTCTTTTTTACAATTCACTGTTACACTTTGTCTCTCTCTTAAAATAGTGGTTGACAGTTCAGTGTGATGCTCTCTTAAATCAGACAAAGAGATCAGATTTAGGTCAAAATTCTTCTCATCTGAAACTAGAATCCCAGACACAATAATATCTTCTCCATCTTCATTTTCCTCTCCAACCTCCAGCTTCGTATCTTTAACGTTCTCTTCATTAGCCTCTTCAATTTTAGTCTCCTCCTTAATTTTCGTTAATTCTTCAAAATTACCATTTTGAATCTCATCAACAATATTCCCAATCGCCTTTGCTATTTTAGTTCCCTTGTATTCTATTTCAACTTCAATCGAATTTCTAGGATTAAAGACATGAACTTCATTTTCTGTACCTTTTAAGGCCGAAAAGTTTGATAGTAATGCAGACTTTAGACGACCCATTGGGTTTGATTCACCATGTACTAAAATAATATTGGATGCATTAATCTTTTCAATAAACTCCAAATTTTCTTGGAAATCTACATGGGCGGCAAATGATATTTCCTCAACCTGGCAACGTCTTGGAATAGTTGCTTCTGGATTAGTCACAGAAGGTATTGTTTCAGGTTCCAACATAATATATTTAGCCATTGTACCCTCAACAGAATAACCAGTAACTAGAACCAGATTTTTTTCCTCAGGACACCACCTTTCAAGCAGATCACGGGAGAGCCCACTTTGTAGCATACCTGGAGATGCTAGCATCACACTTGGGCCAAAATCTTGAAATTCTTCCAGGTTTTTCAAATATGATATATTCTTAAAAATAAATGGATTTGTCTGAGAATCTCTAAACTTCTTTCTGATATCGTCATTCATCATATTAACATAAGTCTGGAAAACATTCATACACTTTCTCGCTAAATTGGAAGCATAAAATATAGGAACCTGACCGCTTCCTAACTCTTCAGCATGTTGTTGCCAATATTCATCTAAAACCAACATTAACTCTTGCGCTCTCCCTAGTGCAAAAACAGGCATTAATACTCTACCTCCTCTACTCACAGTGGTGTGGATTAGCTGAGTCAATTTTTTTTCTCTTTGTAAACGAGGTTCGTGTGTAGCTGTACCGAAAGTAGATTCAACAATTAAAATTTCAGATGGCGTTGGCGGTACTTCAGCAGAGTTCAAGTGACGATCCATTTCTCTTGAGTAGTCACCAGTAAATAAAACCCTAAGCCCTGCAATTTCCACTTGGAACATAGCTGCACCTAACACATGACCGGCATGGAATGCTGTAAATTTAATACCGTTGACTTCAACTGTAGAATGATAATCAATCGTCTCAACTTTATCAAAAGATTCTACTAAGTCCTCATCTGTATACAAATTTTCGTCAGCACCTGAAGAGTCTGCCCCAATACTTGTGACTCTAACAAAATCCCTTAATAGCCATCTATAAATCGCTTTGGTGGGATGGGTCATAAATACTCTTCCTTTGAAATTCGTCCTCTGCATTACATAAGGTAACGATGCAGCGTGATCCAAATGAAAGTGTGATATCAGTAATATATCAATTTTAGACAAATCAAAGTCATCGTAGAATGGTAGTGATGCCATTCCCTGATAGGCTGGGTGTACACCAGCATCAAGCATGACTGTCTTCCCTTTGTACTGTAAAATGTGGCATGATCTTCCGACTTCATTGCCACCTCCTAAAGCAAAAAATTTAAAAGAAGTATTCGATGGTTGGTCCATTGCTCTTACTTCTCTAGTTCGATAATTTAAAATCAGTAATATTTATGCAATTCTTTAAATATGTTTAAATTTCACTTCCTTTCATTTTTTATCAAGCGGAAAAAATCAAACTAACGAAAGATATATAATGATTATAAATAAAACAAAATTCATTAACAAAACTACTGACTATCTATTTAAAGAGTACTTTATTTATTATCAAGTAAGGAACCCATAATCATCATTTACCGTCCAAAATTCTTCTGCTTGTGTGGATGGACCAATCTTTTCCCAGTTGGCTCTGCTAGATTTGTTTGAATCAGCATGGACTGAAAACTGATTATTTGACGAGCTAGCTTGAACGTAATTCTGTGAATAATTCACGATAGGGTTAGATAGCATCCGGCCATGTAGATAAATGTTCTCGTTATTAGTGTTTTGTGAATTTAGTTGCAGCGAAGCAGTTGTATTTATTGGATCTTTATGAAAATTGCCGTCTTCTTTGAAATGACTAGTTGGGTTTTGCCACTTTGAATCAACCACTGAATTACTTGTCCATGTAGATATGTTGTTAATCATGTCATGCGTACCGTTATTAAATAAAATACCGCCAGATGATGTAGGTGTAATACCTTTTGCTAAAACTGGAAATTGAGGTGAATCAGACCGCTTGTCATTGAGAGGATCTAAAGACATAATAAAAGTACCATCAGTGGCAGAGGATAGTGTTGATTGACTATTTGAATGAGATAAACTGGGCTCTCTATCTGGAGTCATATTATTCATAGTTGATGATAGAGAGTTCTTTGTACTTGAAGTACGCTGGCTTTGACTACTAACTGGATAGCTGGCGACATCTACATTTCCTTGCGGTGTTTGGACCATTGACCATGTATTACTTGATGCAGTATCAGCATGGTTATTATTGGTGTATTTTAGAGATGACAAGTAAGCTTGTAAATTCTGTTGCGCCATCTGTTGTTGTAGGAATGCTTGTTGTTGAAATATTTGCCATTCAAATTCGTTTGAATTAGAAGGTTTTTTAACAATATACTGGTTTGCTTCATCTAAATGATCATGTGTCATAGTCATTATACCTCCATTCATAACATCTGCTTTAATGCTATTGTCCTCTTCAGAATGAGAGCTGTTTCTTGAGCTTTTTGAAGTGTCAATATCATCAGATTCATCTGAATTACTATTAGAGTCACCATCCATTTTTGTCAGTAGGTGAGCCAAACCCTTGGGAAGGGAGGTTTTTTCCAAGACACCTTGCTTTTTCCTCAATTTTTTTTGCTCCTCAAGATCAACTTGTGAGTTTTCTACAAATCCGACATGTTCTTCTACTTGACCTTTACCAAATGTTCTAGCAATAGCTGGAGGCATACCATTAATTTTAGCAGGATTTACTTTATTGCTTGCATTTACGTCACCATCAACAAAGTCCGAGCTACATATTATTGAATTTTCTCTATCAAGGTCCTGAGACGAGTTACTACTCTTCCCATTTGTCAAATAAATCAACTCAGAAGAGTTAGGGCCACATCTTTCGAATAAATTACCAACTGTTGCATTCATTAGTTGATCAAAAGTATCTCTGAAGACTCTTGCAAATTCTGACCTCTCTGTCATCACATACAAACACACAGAACAAGCTCTCAAATCATCCATTGTTGAAAATAAACTAGCGCTAACTAAAGGTCTTGTATGTTTTGAAACATCTCCCAATTTTCTTCTCCTTTCATCGTCAAAATTCCTTGCAAGCCACATGCAATAAATCAATGTTACACCAGCAACGAAAACTGTATGAACGGCAGGGGTTGAATG
>PPOM03000299.1:41534-64283 GCA_003708925.3 Kazachstania martiniae
TAATTGAATATAGGTATATAATTAGTATATGGGGTATCGATACACAAATGTTCTTGGGAAGTTTGATATTATCGATGGTATCTTATGGTAATTTGACTAAATAAAATTTGCTTTTAATTCATTAAAGCTACATTGAGTGATGACTGCATCATCGCTATCATATGCATAACAAGTAGTGCCTTCTGCACAAGGCCTACTAACCCAACTACCAAAATTACAAACGGAGAATTGTCCATCAGCTGTACAGGCAAGCTCACCATCAGTACAAAAACTTTTACCATTAAATTTACTTTCTGAATAATATTGGTTTAATTGCTTAGCAATGGCATGCGCAGGTGTGTCATCAGATGATAATGTTGGTTGCGCTGTTGTAGTTAGAGTTGCTGATACTGTTGATGCTGTAGCAGTTGTTGGAACTATTGATACCGCTGTTTCGGTGGATGCAGTTAAGGTTGTTAATATCACCTGTTTATCAGCAGGATTTGGAGTTTCTGATACTATAGGTGTTAATGTTGTAGTTTCTGCTGAACTTGAACCAGTTATTCTTTTAATAGAAGAAGAAAATTGAGAAGCTCCTTCCAGCGTATTTCCTGGAATTAATGAAGGAGCTAGAGTCGTAGTAATAGGTGAGAGACCGCTGCTTTTAGAGGTATAAGTACCAGAAGAGTGAGAGCTAATAGGAGTTCCTGTGACGGAGCTGGAGAAATCGTTTAATGCTACAGTTGCTTTAGCATAGGTTGAAGAAGTCGAAATCTTAGACATAGGAAGGATATTTAAAGTGCTGGTCTTAGCTAAATTAGGCAGAAGGGTAGAACGAGTTGAAAACGAAGGAGCTGATAGTGTAGAAGTAATATGAGATGAAATTTCAAGAGTATCAGAAGAAGCAGTCATATCAGATGAAGTGGAAGTAACTTTATTGGATGAAGAAACAGCAATAGGGGATGTACTAATCGATAGAGAAGTAGCACTTGTAGATGTTGTTGAAGCAGTCAATAAATCAGAGCTTGGTCTCAATATTATAGTACTTCTAGGATCACTTAGTAAAGCGCTGGGGGTTTCAGTTTCTTCAAAATTGCCTTTTGAACTACTAATGGAGGAAAATGTGGAAGATGCATGTGTTATAGAAAAATTTATTGATGTGATTTCTGTTTGAGTAGCTGATTCTATTGGAATGCTGCTTAAATTTTGTAAGATATTCTTTACGTGGCTAATATAAGTTTTCCCACTAACAATGTTGCTAAAGGCTTGAGAAGCATCCCATAAGGAAATACCACCAAAATTTGCTGTGGAAGAAATCTGGTTGATAACAGTTTCTAGTTCTTCTAAATCTCCAATATATCCACTTCCTGCCGCAGCCTGGGCAGCTGGCAAACCTAGGAATAGTTTAATGTTCTTATTAGGAGAAATAGTTTCAGCGAAATTCTTCCAAGTGTCCCAATTGAATTGCTTATCGACATTACAATAGTTATTATAAAATTGAATAAATGCAAAATCAACATCTGCATTGCTTAATAGGTTTCCAACAGAGGCATCTGGGTATGGACATTGTGGAGCAGCTGAGATATAGTATTGTTTAGAACCATCTGCGAAAAGAGATCTCAACTCATTTACTAATGTCGCGTAACCTGTATTTTCATTATTTTCAATGTCAAAATCAAAACCATCAATTATTGCAGAGTCAAATGGACGTTCAGAAGTACCAGTACCTTCACCAAAGGTATCCCATAATGTTTGGGCAAAAACTTTAGCTTCATTTTCACTAGCGAAACCGTAAGATCCAGATGCACCACCTAGAGATAATAAAACCTTTTTACCTAAATTTTGACATGTTTTAATGTCAGCTGCAATAGTAGGGCAATGCAGTAGCGTAGAATCTGAAAAAGTTTCCGTACAAGCATCAGCAAAATTTAATGATATCGATGGAAAATTATTCAGGAAAGATAAGATAATAATATCTGTATCAGAAGATTGGCAGTATGAAGCTAGAGAAGCTTGGCTTCCAGCTGAATTTTGACCCCAATAAACTGCAACATTGGTGTTTATATTTGGATTAAAGGCGAGAACTATTGATGAGCAGTAGAATAGAAAATTCAAAATGAAAATCATATTATCTGAGTTTTTTTAATGAAAGTTGTGTAAACAGATAATGTTAGAGGAGCGAAAGGACAGAATTAATCTGAATTAATAATTTATGTGTTTCTAGTTTGGTATTTGAGAAAACTCTTAATTTCCGACATAACTAGAATATCCTAAGTGACATACCTTTATATAGGTTGAAAACCATAAATGAGTTGTGATAATCAGAAACAAGGATTAGCTTCAAACTTAATTCAACTATTATGCGGGTTATTATTCCTTGTCATACCCTTGGCTGAAGGAATGATTCACCAGAGTGAAAATCTTGATTTCTTTTCCTCGTTATTTACATTAGACGAAGGCAAAACCTACGTTTAATTGAAAATAAACAACCAACAGAAATAAATATAAACAAACGCCAAACATAAACAAATAATAGTTTTAGTATCAACTTTTCTCAAGTGTTGGATTACCAAAGCTGAACCAAAACCATGCTTTCATGATTACTGGTTTACTGACACTTTCAAACCAGCATTTTCTTTCAAACAAAAAGACCAGCATTCGGACAACTAACGCGCTTTCCCCAAAATAAAAAAAAAACATTTGTAGGAGAATACTAGTCCTGTAGCAGAAATCCTATGGTAAGATTCAATAAGATCCTAGTGCATACTGTTGCTCACTTCAAGTCATCATCATCAAGTAAGTATCAAATATGTAACAGATACACTTACCGGTAATTTTTTTAACCTTTTTTCTATTTTCCGATAGAGACTTTCTTGGCAAAAAGCTGGTATAGTATTATAGTATAACAGTTAACGATTAGCACCACAATTCAAAGGAGTAAAGCTAGATATTAATATTTGGTATATTAATATTGTCAAAATACAACAATCACGAAAGGAAGTCAAAGAGTAACCATCATATCTCAACTTTTTATTCTTTTTATCTATTCTAGTAAAGTCACATGTATATTGCATGAAAAAATACTTAAAACTTATTAGGCAATTAGTGGCTGCGTGATGAAGACATTTTGAGCAAATAATGAATAAAGCAATATATACTAATTTTTATATATAAAGAGTGCCCTTGATAACCCTATTTTTGATTAAGAGATCAAGCTTGCATAAGCATTTTAACAGAACTGCAGAATGACAACATCATTTAATCATATAATCTCTGAGGAGGACCCAATCTATAAACCGGAAAAGGGTAGATATTGGCTCTATGTTGGTTTAGGCTGCCCATTCTGCCACAGAGTAATGATCGCTAGATCTCTAAAAGGACTTAACCCAATCGTTGGTATAAGTGTCGCTCAATTCCTTCTAGGTCCGGAGGGATGGAATTTCATTCAAGCAGAAGGTGAGAATTTAGGTGACAGAGCCTACACCTATGATGGTGGTATCCCATCTTCTGAGGACGATAGAGCAACTGCAATTGGTGACATATCTGATAATAGTTCTAGATTATTTGTCGATGGTACTTTTGACCCGCATTACAATACTAAATCTGTTAAAGAGCTTTATTACAGAAGCAATCCAAATTACGCTGGAAGTTTCTCACTACCAATCTTATGGGATTTGAAGACCCATACTGTTGTTAACAATGACAGTGGTGAAATTATAAGGATCTTTAATAGTGGTGTTTTTGACGACCTGATTGATGAAGAATCACGTGCCGCTGCACAGACTATCAATTTGGCCCCAAAGCATTTAATTCCAATTTTGGATAAATTCAACAATTGGTTAGGTCCAAATGTTAATATAGGTGTCTATAAAGTCGGAAAGGCTGAAACTCAATCTGAACATGAAAAATTTAGTGAAAAATTATACGAAAGTTTGGATAAAGTCGAAAAAGATCTGCAAACTGTTTATCAGAAATTAGAAAAGGAATATGGTACTGAGAACAAGGAAAGAATCTTATCAAAATATTTTCTTTTTGAAAATCAAATCACTGACTCTGACATCAGGTTATTTACTACAATTGCGAGATTCGATAATGCGTATGCTCAACATTTTAAATGTAACTACAAGTTGATTAGAACAGATTATCCGTATATTCACTTATGGTTTAGAAATTTATATTGGAACCATAAATCATTTAGATCAACAAGTAACTTCAACCACATCAAGCTGTTCTATACTCGTTCTCACAAGAATATCAACCCATTGGGAATCACGCCAAGAGGACCCAAGTATGATGTCTTAAAGTTATAGGCGTATATGTTTAAGAACTTTTGTTATTATAATATTGATATACGAGAAATCAATTAATGCTATTTATTTAACGATTCAATAAAAATCTATTTGACTTTATTTTTTCTCGAAATATTTAGTGGCCCAGACGTCTATCCATTTAGATTTCTTTGAATCACCCTTATTTAATTTCTTAATTACAGCGACCAACTTGTTTAATGATCCATCTAAGATTTCTATTTGTTCTTTCATCTCATCCCTATCAAAGGAGGAACCTGACATAAAAACATCTGCAATCAAATCGTCCAATTCAGCTGTAATTGCTAAATGAAGGCTTTGTAATTCATCTAACATGGAACCACTATAATCTGTGGACTTGTATGTGGTAGATGAAATTGATGAGACAAAAGATGATAATAATAATCTGATTAACTTAACGTTATTTTTCCATTCTTCAACAAAATTTATCACATGACCAAGAACCTCTTTTTCACCGCTTTCTAATTCATTCTCATCTCTCTCTTCATCATTATCAGACTCAAAATCATCTTCTAAAGTTAATCCTTCCATCTCAAAACTTGGGTCTTCTAAAAATTCATCTATATCAGATAATACATCATCAATCAGACCATTACTACCTCTAACATTATCAACCAGTAAACCGAAATTACCCTTCTTACTGATAGTGTCAAAAACGTCACAACTGGCCCATATCATACCAACACTAAGTAATCTATCTTTATCAGATTTTAAATCGTCAAATTTTCTATTTAATTCATCACACAGAACTTCCATACCGTTTAATAACTCGAAGACAGCATAATCTATTCTATTCAATAGGAATTCTGCATTTTTCTCATCCTTATAAAATACTGGTAACAGACTGAATAGATAAAAAGTAATATCTGTAAAACCCTTCAATTCCTTGAAGGTTGCTCTGAAATTTGCTTCTTTAAATGCATCTGGTTTTGTAATAATACCAATCTTTGTAATATATGATCTAATTAACTGAGATAACTTACCTAATTCAATCAATGGGTCCGAATCTTGTAATTTTGTTGTTGACTTGATTTTACGTAATGCATCCTTATTATTCTTGTAAGTATCGATAAACTGTTCTCTGATAGTCCTTTGCAACTCCTCTAAATGACTTCTTGTAACTTCTTCTGACATAATAGTAACTGGTCTTCTAGTATATTGTTTTATAGTATGGTTCTTCAACTCAATCTTAATATGCTATTTTATTCGATGAGACTTTGAAAATTTTGTGTTTTCTAAAATTCTAAACCCATCGAAAAATACTCATACGAAGTTCCTGATGACCTGATCAATAGAGAACTGTCTTTTTTTTTTTATTTAGATAAGATTACATATACTTGAAGTAATTACAGAAGAAGCATCTACAACTATAGGAAGTTTGAAGTTTTTATTAATATTTAAAAATTGGTCTTAAATTGTTTAAGATTATATGATTTTTTCTAGACAGAATAATAAAAGCGTATACTGTAAAATTAATAGAAAGTGAATAGTTAAATAAAAAAGATTCCTTTTAAATAATATTCTTTTCCTGAAACTCTTTCATTAAAATGTTTGAAGGATGTCAAAAAATTGATGAATCTTTTTTTTTGTTTCGCTTAAGCAGAAGTGGATGGACCTGGGTTCATTCTTCTCTTACCGTTAACTAAGGTAACGTTGACAAATCTTCTAGTGTAAAGTAATCTCTTGTAAGCACGACCCTTTGGTTGCTTTGGCTTTTCAGTCTTTTCGACCTTTGGAGTTTGAGACTTAACTTTACCAGCACGAGCTAATGAACCATGAACTTTAGCCTATAAATAAATTGAAAATGTCGTAATTAACATACATAAGTTGTTAGTAAATTTGATCTCTGACTCAATTCTAATAATGCATATCCCAAGCTTGTGTTAGCACAATCCCAAACAATTTTCATATTTCAATAGCTGGGAAAATACCAGTTTAGGATACAAAACTAATAAAAATTTCTATTCGTTATTATATTCCTAGCTTATCAAGTTATCTACTGTTATTCATTCTCACATCTCCAATCCGCATTAGAGTAATCTCGAATATCTTTCACAGTCGCTCTTTCTAATTTTTCAACCAATAGATATGACATTTAACCATTATTTTATTCATTTACATACCATTTTGATGTAATTTTTCGATATGGATCCTTCCTTTCAAAATATAATTGATAATATTACTATTGCTATAATCCTCCTTTAATCAATGAATCTTCTTCAAAATGAAAAAAAAAAAAGATTATTAATTGATCATCTTCGACGTAATTGAACTTACGATAGGTTTCTGTTTCCATATTAGGATATTTCTAAAATACAGTTAAAGAAAAAAAAAATATGGCAATTTTTAATAATACTGATGGTGTATGGATGTAATAACAGTCTAAAATAGAATACCTTAGTCATTCTATGAAAGCCTAAAGCCGTTTTAGATATATGCCAAATATATTACAACGCCTTTGACCTAATCATGTAATAAATAATTTGACCTTTTTCTTTCATAAGATCAGGATCCTGTGTATTTCCAGCCTCTCCTCTATCCAATGAACAATGGAGAACACAACATTGGTCATTAGCAATAGCTAATAATACGTCGTCGAAGGCAGAATATAACCTTGAACAAACTTTCCAATCTTTACACCTTAACATAACATCAAATGATTGTTTAGATAGTTCCTGCATTAATTCCTTAGTTCGATTGATCTCTTTCTCTTTACTTGAATGAGTAGTTAATGATGAGCCATTATCTGAAAAGGTACTGGTCGATACATTCATTTCACTATCTTCTACTCGAAGAAGGTCTTCTTCCATCATTGAAGTATTATTCTCTTCACCGCTACTATCTTCTTTTTGTGTTTCAGACACATGGATAGCAGGTGGGATGACTTGATCAGAATTACCCGCTACATTGTCATTATGATTCATTTCCATAGACTCTTTAATCTGTTTTTCATTAGGATCGAAGGTTATTTCCAATGGTCCATTCCATCGTATTTCAAGATTCCAGTCTAACTCATTGACAATTATTCCAAGTTTAGTGTTGGTATTATCAGGAGGTACCATCGGATCAGGCCGATGCCACCCAGATAATCTTAGATGATTCACGTTTGAATATCTTTCTACCCTCTTGATAAAGCCGTAGAAACCAGTACCAAACTCACCAGATATCGGAGGCAGCTTTATGACTAAGGGTTCAGCACTTACTGTTGGCTCTTGAATTCTAACATCTTGTGCTCTATATAATAATCGCACTGGGATTTTAAATGAGTGGATAATTACTTTGTTACTACCCCTCATCGTGCTTGTTGTGGTAGTCGGTAGCCCATTATTATTGCCCTCTTCTGTAGTAGACATTGTCACACCATTTGAAGTATGAACAATTTCCTCAAACGTTATACCTAAAGCATAAATAATGTTCGGTTTCCGCTGCTTGCTTTTAAGTTTACCATTTAAATTCTCCATTCCATCATCACGTCTCCATTCTGGTGCTGACTGTAATTTAAAAGTTATATTTGAAGATGAACCTTGACTCATAGCTCTGTCATACCTTTTGAATACACTTAGTAATGAATCACAACTATATTCCATCGTTATAGTACTTAACTCCCTCGCAGATACAACATTATAAAGATTAAAAACGTCTTTCGGGATAGTACACCATAGCTGCCCTGTATCACCATGCAGTACTGTATTGTTAGTAGTGGAACTCAATGGGGACTTCGGTGAAGATATTATTATTAGCCGATCATTTGTAAACCTTAATATTGCAGTCTTACGTAAAGATGCGACTGTGGCTATTGTAGTTCTCAAAAGTTTATAATCATCTGGGGCTTCATAACCGTTAATAATTAGTTTAAGTTTCATAAATATAGCTTTTAGGCAACCTGTACTTTTTTTTAAATTATTTACAGTCCTGCTGAAATCTACATTATTGTTTGTTAATAACATCGGCATTTATTTAGGTGAAAGGTTAAAAACAACATTCAAGGGAAAGATAAGGAAACGCTAATGAAATTGATTTATAGATGCTCAGACGATCCATACAGGAGCTAATAACAGTTCGATCAATACGTTGGAATCACACATTACAAGATTCCATTAAAAATATACCTGTTGACAACTATAGGGTATTTTCTATTGTCGCTCATATTGATCATGGGAAATCAACTTTAAGTGATAGGCTCCTCGAGATAACAAAAGTCATATCAAAAGATCAATCAAATACGCAGGTATTAGACAAATTGGAAGTTGAGAAAGAAAGAGGTATCACTATTAAAGCTCAAACTTGCACTATGTTCTACAAAGATTATCTATTGCAACTAATTGATACACCTGGCCATGTTGACTTCAGGGGAGAAGTAAGCCGAGCATTTTCAGCTGTTAATGGTGCAATATTGCTAGTAGATGCTCTTAAAGGTGTACAGGCGCAAACAGTGGCAAATTTTCAAATGGCAAAGGATATGAATGTAAATCTAATCCCAGTTATCAATAAGATCGACCTAATGAATGCAGAAGTTGATAAGGTAGAGGAGCAAATAGTAAACAATTTAGGATTCCAAAGAGATGATATCATTAAGGTAAGTGCTAAAAGTGGGACAAATATCGAAGAGAAGTTACTACCAGCAATTATAGATAGAATACCACCTCCAACAGGTCATAGCAATAAACCATTTCGAGCTCTATTAGTTGATTCATGGTATGATACATACGTTGGTGTTATATTATTAGTTAAAATTGTTGATGGTACTGTACGAAAAGGTGACAAGATTGTAAGTGGTCAAACTAAGAAAAGGTATGAAGTAAAGGATATAGGAATAATGTATCCAAATGAAACGTCAACTGGTCAACTTAGCATGGGCCAAGTTGGTTATATTGTACCAGGCATGAAAAATTTTAAAGACGCTCTATTGGGTGATACCCTTGTACATATTGCCCAAGAAAAAACCACTGAATTACTAGCTGGATTTGAAGAACCCAAAGCGATGGTATTTGTAGGGGCATTTCCAGCAGATGGCAGTGATTTTAAGGCTATGGATGATGATATAAACAGACTTGTGTTAAATGACAGGTCGGTAGCACTGCAAAGAGAAACATCAAACGCTTTAGGTCAAGGGTGGAGACTAGGGTTTTTGGGGTCTTTACATGCTTCTGTGTTCAAGGAACGGTTGGAAAAAGAGTATGGCTCCAAACTAATCATAACACAACCATCTGTTCCATATTTAATTGAGTACAATGACAAAACAAAAAGGATTATTACTAACCCATTTGATTTCCCGGACTCCACGTCAAAACATAGAACTACAATTAAGACATTATCTGAACCTTATGTTAAGGCTACAATGGCATTCCCAAATGAATATTTGGGGTTTGTTATTCAATTATGTGACAATAATAGGGGTAACCAACTTGATATCAAATATATCGATATGACTGACCAAGTTATATTAACATATGAAATACCCTTGGCACATTTAGTTGATGATTTTTTTGGAAAGTTAAAATCAGTTTCACGAGGTTATGCTACGTTAGATTATGAGGATGCTGGTTATAAAGAATCCGATATTGTAAAAATGGAATTATTGGTAAATGGGAGGAGTTTAGATGCCTTATCACAAGTTTTACATAAATCGGAAGTTGAAAAAACTGGCAGAGAATGGGTCAAGAAATTCAAAGAATTTGTGAAATCTCAATTATATGAGGTGGTTATCCAAGCAAGGGTTAATAATAAAATTGTAGCTCGTGAAACTATAAAAGCTAGAAGAAAAGATGTTTTAGCTAAATTACATGCTTCTGATGTTTCTCGCAGGAAGAAGCTTTTAGCTAAGCAGAAGGAAGGTAAAAAACATTTGAAATCGATAGGTAATATCCAGATTTCACAAGATGCATATCAGGCCTTCCTTCGTAGATGATCTCTTTTTTTAAGATTAAGTCCATGTAAATAAAAATAAAATAATATATTCTCTTGCATCAACTATTAATTATATATTCAAGAGGAGCAATTCCATAAAACTTTTCGTTCTTAATATTTTCGATCACACATCTTCCAACTTGGGATGTCGAAACAGGTGATCTTATTATTTCGTTTACAATTTTGCTTTTCTTATTAAGAATACCTTTATTAGCACAATTTAATAGGCTTAAAATATCACCAATACATGACCTTAAAGAAAACATTCCACTTGTAGATTCATCAAACATGAAACCTGGTCTCATTAAAATAGGACGGAAATATTCCCTCATCTTTAAGAGTTCCGACTCTGTATTTCTTTTAGAATCGATGTAGCCCCTGGGTATAACAGGAAATGATTGATCCGCAGATATGTAGGTAAAGGTTGGCTTTTTTTGGAGATTCTTGTTATCTTTTAGAGCTTTCTTGAACGTGTCAGCAAGAATTAATGCACTTTCCGTATTCATCTTATAGTATGTGAAATTTGGATTAGTATATCTAGGTTGCAGTAATGGGTTAGACTCTCTTTGGAATATTGAAAAAGGGTTACTCAAAATTCCTTTATATGATTCGTTTTCAAGTAAAATACCAATCGAATGTACAACATTTGGTGTATCCTTTAGATGTTGCTTATACGTATTTGGGTTAAATATGTCAGCTGACTGCCAGTTGACTTTTCGGATCCACTGACTATCACTTCTGCTATATGACTTCGGTGGTTGACCTGACCTGCTTAGCGACGTTACTTGGAACCCATTCTTCACAGCAGCTTCACAGATTCTTTGACCTAAAAAACCATTACCACCAAACACTAGTAATCTTGTACTCATGGTTGCTTCTATTATACATTAGCTGTACTTTTTTCATTCCACTTGCTAATATTGATTAATTGATAATTCCATAATAAATGCCAGAAAAAAGGCTATACAAAAATGTAAAAAATGAATTAGTTGGAAAACATTAATTTATCATTGAAATTATGTTACATATGATTAGGTTATATAATTTATATTATATTTATTATTTGATGTGAATTAGATTATGCTAAAGGTTTAATTTGTTTGTTCTCTAAATGAACATCGATTTGTTTGTAATTATCCCAAGCGATTCTATAAATGAAACTTGGAGCAAAACCACCTATATTTGTAATGTAAATATCAATATTTTCAGGTGGAACATAATCTGTAAGTTTATTAACTGTATCCAATCTATTCTTTGGATCCATTCTTGGCAAAACTTGTTGAGAACCGCCAAATTCGACAAATTTTTCGACATTGAATGGATATAATGGCGATAATTTATAAAGACCAGCAACAGCAAAGACTGGTGTTTTGAATTCCCTTGCACATTCACAGACTGATGAAACACCTGAAGACGAGGCAATGGTCCCACCGTTAACAAATACTGTCTTAGTACCAATAATAACCTTACCCACACGAGACATCAATGCAAATACAGCAGAATCTGGAATAATAATTGTTTCTATATCATGCTGAGCTAATTTTTTGGCAAATTCATGTGCATTTTTAGTATTATTTGGGAAACCTTCTGTGACCAAAACAGTAAAAGTTCTCTTAGCACGCTCACGAGCTCTAATTAAGAATTTTAAGACAGTTTTTGATTCAGGTGTTGGTGTTAATAAAATTTCATGATCGTGAATTAAATCGATTGCAATTTGCTGAATACCGTCATCAATATTGGTAATTTCATCAATCAAATCCTTAATACCTTGGATAACGACTTGACGAAAGTCGGTCTTTGTTTTATTCTTCGTGGAATAGAATTGCTGTTGCTGTTCCTCCGGCTTTTGTAATAAATTGAACATAGATGAGATTAATGGTTCTGTAGTAGCAGCGTTCACAGTGTTGGTATTTTGATTTGAATTTAAATCTTCCTTCATATCTTCTTCAACTTCGTCTCTTAGAGTGGATAAGATTCTTCTAATAACATTACCAACACAGAAAGCGGTTGGCTGAGCTTTTTCCAATCTATTACCAAAATCCCTAATTTGATCAATAAGTTCATTAACATGACTCCAACGAACTGCAGAAAGATATCTTTTCAACAACTGTAAAGTCTCCAAAGCAATGATATAAGAGCCTTCAATTTGTCTTCTTTTCAACTTTGCAATAAAGGAATTAACTGTAATATTAATATCTGTAGCATGACTACCATGTGTCAATGATAATAAATTATGTGAGGACATGTTTTCTGGTAATTATCTTTATACTCTTTATTTTACTAATCACTCATCTGTATTTCTACAAATTCGAATTTTTCATTTTTTTTAATTTTTTCTTGTTACTAAAAAATATTTTAACCTATATATGTATATTTGTATGTACAAGTGCAGTCTAGATATCACCATTGTAATCAGCTAACTTTCTGTTACATTCGTGCATTAGAGCTTTCAATTTCGTATCTTGTGGTGCGAGACTTAAACCTCTTTCACAAGTACTCTTAGCTTCCACTAATTGGCCTAATTTAAGTAATGCATCTGTCTTTCTTATAAATACTTCAGGTTGAGCAAGACCTGTATTCAAAAGGAAATCTAAATCTTGTAAAGCGTCCAAATATTTACCTGTAACTAAGGACAAATCAATCTTGTTACGTAAAATGAATTGCAATTCCTGTAATTGCACAGCAAAGGCTTCGTAAGGTGCCCTCTTTCTTTGAGCCATCTCAACAGCTAGTGACACGTTTTTCAAAGCATCTGGTAATTTGTTTTGCTTAGCCAAAGATAACCCACTTTCGAATAAGTTCTTAATCAACTTTGTAGAGGCTTCATTTGGTTGAGGTCCAAAATTTGGATTTGATTCCTCAATAAGTGCTTTGGTTAATTTATTAATCTGCTCAATGTTTGTGGAGAGAGTTTCTGTAGCCTCCTGAGCATTTTCAACAGCAATCAATTTTGAATTTGGATCATAAGTAAGGGTTTCCATTGTACAGTGTATGCTATGTCTGTTTTATTTGTTTTTGTATACTATAGTACGTGGTAAATTCTGTCTGCATTAGCGATTTTTTAATAGCGAAAATTTGAGAGAGCATGAAAATATTGATAGATAGATATATATATATTGATTTTATTTATTTTAGTATATATATTTATATGGATTTAAAATCATTTATTCTGATTATAAATCAGCATCATCTTCATCTGGTAATGGTAAAGCAGTAGCTTGTTCCATTTCTTGTTGATATTGTTGCATTAATTGTTCATCGACTTGAACTTCTGGTGGAGCTAAAGCTGGGGAAGCAACAAATTCTAATTGTGGGTTACCAGCTAATTTTCTAGCTAACCATAAGAAAGGCTTTTCAAAATTGTAGTTAGATTTAGCAGAAATATCGTAGTATTGTAAGTTCTTCTTTCTGTGGAAGGTGATGGTCTTGGCCTTAACCTTTCTTTCCTTAACATCAACCTTGTTACCACATAAGACAATTGGAATGTTTTCACAAACACGAACTAAATCTCTATGCCAGTTTGGAACATTCTTGTAAGTAATTCTGGAAGTAACATCGAACATAATAATACCACATTGAGCATTAATATAATAACCATCTCTTAAACCACCGAATTTTTCTTGACCGGCAGTATCCCAACAGTCGAATTTAATTTCACCGAAGTTAGTGTAGAAAGATAATGGATGAACTTCAACACCAATAGTAGCAATATATTTCTTTTCAAATTCACCAGTTAAATGTCTCTTGACAAAAGTGGTCTTACCAGTACCACCATCACCAACTAAGACTAACTTGAAAGTAGGAACTTCACCTTGAGCAGCAGGAGCAGACATTTCTTCTTATTATTCTTCTTCTTCTTCCTCTTAATTTAAATCATTTATCCTTATACTATAGTACTTGAAACAAATCAATCTTTAATAAAAATTCAAAAAAACTATCCAAAAAAAATTTTTCACTTTAAAAATTGTGTCGTTGCGGACGTAACCCTGTTCAGTCTGAGTTAGGGTTATGCTTAGTAAAATGTTGTGTTAACTTCCTAATAACAAGATGCTACAGAGGTTACTCATACAGTCCAAAGTACTCATGGTACTCCTGATATTTGTAGTTCCACGGTAGTATACACGACTCGTGATTCGTTTGGATACACCTTCAATTGAGCGAATATTGAGCTTGCGGTTCTTATTTTATAATTACTGTTTTGGTTATACCGTAATGGGTAATGTAATGGGTAATATCATTACGCTTAATGGAAATATGATATAAACGAGATGATTAAGCAATGATATATAACTGGAATGAATCAGGGACTAATATTTTCTATTCATTGAGGATTATTAGTATATTTTCTTCCGACCGCAGGCAACCAGGATATGGAAAAGGCCGGAAGATCTTATTTGGTCGAGTGGGCATTGACTCGGATCGCAAGTATTCGTGGGTCATTAATCGTTATTGACACTTCAACTGGTGATGGGTTTGAGAATTTTATTACCTTACTTTTAATTTGGTTGGTACTGTGTACCATTTGCATTACATTTTTTAGTTTAATAGTCATTTTACTGTTGAACTATCATCATTCATCGTTAGATGATCATGACAATATGAACTTTATAGATATTGAGAAGCAATAATATAGCTTACAATTACATACACATACATGATTATATATTCACAAACTATTTAATAATACGTCTTTTGATATCATTAATTTGTCTCGTTAGTCTATCCTTCTCGTTGAAAATTGTAGTTTTTGGAACGGTGTTGATCCATTGAGAAAGGACCTGAGGTGGAGGTAGGAGAGTCTCATTAAATGTAGCAATGGGTTGACGATTCTCAATTGTTTCATTCCTATCACGTTCCTTGTTACTCTTTGTGACAGATGTGGTGTTTGGTCGTTCATTAGCACGCTGTGGTAGACCCGATGACTTTACTGACTCCCCTATATCAAACCTATTTTTGGCAATAAATACCTTTGAATACCCTGGAGATCCATCATATACCTTGGATAGTATTTCAACGGGCTTCTCCAGTTCCAGTGCAAATTTCCGTTTCTGTTTCAATCGTACTCGTTTCTCCTTATTCTTCAATAAATGTATAGTTACAGGCTCATGTTTCTCATGTTTTCTATTAGGCTTACGTTTTCCTTTACGTAAATGCTCTTCGTAATGCTTGTTTTGGTAATAATCTGCAGTGATACGTAGATGGTTCTTCCCGATTAAATGTGATTTACGAACACTCAGCGTGTCGTGAGTCAAGTAAGAGTGGCAGTAATCACAATAATATCTCACCATAGTTTCTTCCTTTCCCTTGTTTTCGTTTTTAACACACTAAAATTTAACTATTTAACAAATTTTCACTTTCCGTTTTTATCGACAGGTTTACTTCACTGGCCATTAGAACTACAACGCAATGTCGTGTTAAGGATATGCAGTATGATGTAAACTCTTGACATACATATTGCTCGTTTTTAGTAACAGAATAAGATAACGCCCCCCATTACCTTGGTATAATATATGTTATGTTATTTTATCATGTATTGCTCTTGTCTTTCCATAAAGAAGTATTTGATTAGAGAAACTCACGTACAAACATACACCTTACTATTGCAAACTAACATACATCATGGTACGAATATCTTGGCCTGCTTTTAAAGATATTTTGATAGCTAACTATCAAAATGTCCGGCCCTCAGACTAATCACACCAGCCGTGTTTGATAGTGTTGACTCTTTGCTTGAAAAAGTCACAGATCCTTTTAAGTTCATCCAAGTCTCACTTTATCATATAAAAAGTGCCCAAAAAATATTACACAGAGACGAACTGCGATAGTCATAAGATAGCAACATTAAATACAAACAAAGGGATATAATGAAACAACTTGTAACAAGTTTGGTTTTGTGTGGCGTTGTAATGGCAGCAGCGTTACAGAGGCCATTTGGACAACAAGGCTTACCTGATTTATTACCACCGGATCACAATATAGATATTAGTCCTCTAAAAAGAGAACCGACAATGTTACCTGATAAGAAGTTTGAAGTTGTAGGTTCTCATGGTGCCATCTCTTCTGATTTGGAAATTTGCAACAATATTACAATAGAGGAAGTGTTCAAGAAATTTCCCAACGCCAACGTTGCTGATGCTACTGTAACGTTGGGATTATGTATTGGGATGGTTAACTTTTTTAATAGTGGTATTGGTGGAGGCGGTTATGCTGTTATGCATGATCATGTGAATGACGATAATTATCATGTGGACTTTAGGGAAATGGCTCCAGGAAAGGCACATTCTGACATGTTCTTAGATAAGAACGAATATGCCTCAAAGGTCGGGGGACTTGCAATTGCTGTACCTGGCGAACTGATGGGCTATTATACGCTATATAAAGAAAAAGGTAGTGGTACTGTATCTTGGGAACAATTAATTGAACCCGTTATTGAATTAGGAGAAAAAGGATGGGTTATCGATGATGCCCTTGCTGCTACCTTACAAGTTTACCATGTAATGTTTATGAAATTAAAAGATGATTGGAAGTTTGTTTTAAATGCTACTGGTACTGGCGTGTTGAAGAAAGGTGAAATAATGAAAAGACCAGTGCTAGCTCAGACGTTAAGAGAAATCGCAAAAAACGGTTCATCTGCTCCATTTTACGATCCAGAACATAGATTAGTAAAATCAATGGTAAAGTCAATTCAAAAGTATGATGGGATCATAACTGAGTCAGACTTTGCAAATTTCAGTGTTCATGTAACCAAACCACTGACAGGAGTGATACGCAGAGGAGAAGCGTTCTTCCCAGATAACGACTTAAAAGTAGTAACAAGCAGCGGTTCTAGTTCTGGCGCAGCACTACTAAGCGCATTAAATATCATGGATAGGTTTCCTAATGAGGTGGGAGGTGACTACCTTGAAAGTTCAACATTCCAACTTATAGAAACTATGAAATGGTTGGCAAGTGCTAGAAGTCGTCTGGGTGATTACAACTCTGATGATTTGCCCAAACGTATTCAAAGCGTTTTAACAAAGTCATGGGTTGATAAGGCTTCTACAAAAATTGCTACTTGTTTGAAAAATAAGAATTACAAGACAATGACGAATTGGACAATGTACGATCCATTATATGAAATTAATGAACCTCATGGCACTGCCCATTTCAGTTTAGTGGATCGATTTGGTAATGCTGTATCCCTAACTACAACTGTCAATTTATTATTTGGGTCATTGGTACATGATCCCAACACAGGTGTAGTGTTCAATAATGAAATGGACGACTTTGCTCAACCAAATAAATCGAATAGTTTTGATTTAGCTCCCTCCGTATATAACCTAATAGAACCAGGGAAAAGACCATTGTCTTCTACTTCCCCAACTATTATACTAAACGAATTAGGTAGACCGGACCTAGTTATAGGGGCTTCTGGTGGTTCAAGAATTACAACAAGTGTCTTACAGGGGATCATACGAACCTATTGGTATCAAATGCCGTTATTAGAGACAATTGCGTATCCGCGTATTCATCATCAACTACTACCAGACCAAGTTGAAGTAGAAAGCTTGAGCATGGTAGGCAAAGAATTAATCCACAGTTTAGGGAAAATGGGTTATAAAATAGTCGAAGCATTACCAAAAAGCGTAGTGAATGCAATTAGATGGCATAATGTTGAGTGGGTAGCAGTAAGCGACTACTGGCGTAAAAGAGGAATTTCTGCAGTCTATTAGAGAATTCTATTTTTTATTTTTTTTTTCTGTTCAGGTTTCATTGCAGTTCTATCTTCCTGCCTCTATATCTGTGATAAAACTGATATGTATTCTACGCAAAAGTAATATATAGGATCGCTGAGATCTCCATTAAGTATATGCTTCTCTTTCTAATTTATCCGACAACCTACATAAAATCAATCCTCGTACACACATCAAACTTAAGTCTTTTAAAATATAAATAAGAAAATCACACCACAGAAACACGTTAGAATTGGCGTTGTTGACATTTCATCTTTGTTATTGTTTACTGCATGCTCCAACGTGCATGATTTTAATCTTAATAACTGTACCGTCGAGGTGAAAAATTTTTCTTTTTCATTTTTGTGGACTATATTTAGATTTCTACGTCACTTTCGGTGGGATGATTTATTTTTGTCTTGTTACACTGATGAGTTCTCGAGCTCATTTATAGTAAGTTGAAGCTTAACGTTGAATTTATAGCGTGGATTAGATGTGTTATTTCTGTTGTTATGGGTGGTATTGGTGAGTTTCTATTGAAGGTAATAAAATTTCTATGGACTTTCTGTGGAAGTAAAAGAAATAGTAAATCACTATTTCGTACAGATTAGAGAGGAACCATAAGAAACGGGTTCAGTTACCTAAATCTGTTTTTGTGATCATTTGTTTACAGAAAAATCATTTTGATTTGCAAATATATAAGAAATATATATATATATATATATATATGTTGGTTGTACCTTACTTATAAATTTCCTTAGTTTGAGTTTCTATTTTCTTTTGTATTTTAGAGGGAGTAGCTATAACTACAAAAATAATGGTCTCTATTAAATCTTTAGTAGTTTCATTACTAGCTGTTTCCACAGCAGTGTCAGCTAATCCTATTCCTGCCAAAGATGAAAACTCTATCCAGTTTGTCCATGAACAAAATAAAAAGAGATACTACGATTATGATAACTCTGGTTTAATCAAGGGTGTTAATATCGGTGGTTGGTTAGTTTTGGAACCATATATTACTCCATCATTGTTTGAAGCTTTCCGTACTAATCCAAACAATGATGATGGTATCCCAGTCGATGAATACCACTACACTCAATGGTTAGGTCAAGAAGAAGCTACAAGAAGATTAACCCAACATTGGGATACTTTCTACACTGAAGACGATTTTGCTAAAATCGCTTCTCAAGGTTTCAACTTAGTTAGAATTCCAGTTGGTTACTGGGCTTTCAAACCATTAGCCAACGACCCATACGTTACCGGTTTACAAGAAGCTTACTTAGATAAAGCCATCCAATGGGCTAAGAACCATGGCTTAAAGGTCTGGGTTGATTTACATGGTGCTGCGGGTTCTCAGAATGGTTTTGATAACTCTGGTTTAAGAGACCAAGTTGGTTTCTTAGAAGATTCCAACTTACCAAATACTGTTGCTGCTTTAAACTACATCTTAGAAAAATATTCTAAGGAAGAATTATTGGACACCGTTATTGGTATCGAATTAATCAACGAACCATTAGGTCCAGTTATTGATGTTGAAAAAATGAAATCTGATTACTTATGGCCTGCTTACCAATATTTAAGAGACCATTTATCTAGTAATCAAATTATTATTATCCATGATGCTTTCTTACCATTTAATGCCTGGGATTCCTTCGTCAACCCACACGATGGCCCATGGGGTGTCACCATTGACCATCATCATTACCAAGTTTTCTCTTCAGGTGAATTACAAAGACCATTCGAAGAAAAGATTGCTACTGCTTGTGCTTGGGGTCGTGGTGCTGTCGGTGAAGCTCACTGGACTGTCAATGGTGAATGGGCTGGTGCTCTAACCGATTGTACTAAGTGGTTAAATGGTGTTGGTATTGGTGCTCGTTACGATGGTACTTTCTCCAAGCCAGGTCAACCAGCTTCTTACTTTATTGGATCCTGTGCCGACAACGAAAACATTAACGCTTGGTCTGAAGAAAGAAAGGTTCAAACCAGACGTTTTGTTGAAGCTCAATTAGATGCTTTTGAAATGAGAGGTGGTTGGATTATCTGGTGTTACAAGACCGAAACATCCATTGAATGGGGTGTTGACAGATTAATTGAAAATGGTTTATTCCCACAACCATTAAGTGATAGACAATATCCAGGTCAATGTAACTAAACAATTTAATTTGTCTATTTTTCTCTTTCTAACAACTTTCTCTCTTCTCGATGAAGCGCCTTTTTGGTTCAGTTCATTTAATACATTCGTGATAACCCCTTAATTATCATGTTAAAAATCATTTTATATTTTCAGGTCATATCCTTCATTAATAGTGTAAATGTATGTAACAACTGTGCGTCTCAGCCAGTTGCATTATAGAACATATATAAACTTCTACTAAAATTATACTTATACTTTTTTAGGGACATCATGGTTGGTACCCACGCTTACGGAATCATGAAATTTATTTTATAAGCTCGGAAGGCAGTTTTCCACAATTGAAAAATTATATAAAAAATGCATAGATTTAAATTGTTTTAACACCAATATTGTTTTTCTCCTATAGTAAAAACTTAATTCAATCCAACAAAATCCAAAAATTTATACACAATGCCTGCTTTATTAAAAAGATCTTTAATCAAGGTTGGTCCTAAGGCTAACGAAAATACATTAACTTTATCCTCAGTTTCTAATGATGGTCATTATATTTCCTTACGTCCATTAGTTAAGCCAACTACTCCAGAAGAAAAGGCATTCCCTTTTGAATGGGCTTTTGCCGGTACTAAGGATGACGTTGCTGTTACCAAGGAAGCTGATGGCAGAACAAAGCAAGTTTTTGATTTCTGGTTTGATTCAAACAAGTACTTAAACATTCCAAACACTCACACTGGTAAAGTTGAAACCTACTGGGAGGAATGGAACTCTGGTTGTCTTGAAGAAACCGGTGTTATTTACCCATTTGGTAAGGATAAGGAAGGTGTTGAATTCACTGAATTATGGCAACCATTGAACCCAAACCGTGAAGAATTTGTAATTGCCAAGGACGCTAGCACTGAAGCTACTTCTATTGTATTCAAGACCACCAGTCCAGAGTACAATGGTTTAGTTGTTGTAGTTGGTCAATGGATCCAAGGCTTCTTATGTAAAGTTGGTGGTTCCACCACTGATGACATTAACTTTGTCAGATACTACAGAGAAGAAAGTGACTGCATTGTTTTAGTTCAAAAATTTGGTAAGGATATTGCCAAGTTTCCACATGAATTCTACGCTGTTAGAAAGGGTAACTGTGTCAATGCAGATGGTGTTAAATGGCAAGTCATTGAAAGTCATGTTGTTGTCGATGATGAATAATCTGTGTTTATATAATATATATGTATATATGTACAACAGTACTACGCTAATAGACAACGATTTTAATTTTAAATGACGCAAGAGGTAAAATTATCTAAGCCGGTCATTCTCAGAGTTTCTAATTTAACAATAATTACTATCCGATATAGTGTAACGGCTATCACATCACGCTTTCACCGTGGAGACCGGGGTTCGACTCCCCGTATCGGAGTATTTTTGTCAATTTTGGCATATATTTGTAGGGTAATACCTTTGTATATTTTTTTTTTTTTTTTCAACGGCCGTTTCCTTTAGAAAATTTAAAAAACATCGATTGAAAGGATAATTGATAAACAGTGTTTGAAGTAAACCAATATTACTATCAATTGAAAGATTCAAAAACCGTTAAGGATGGGTTCTGCTTGGTTATTTATTTTAGCTGTTGTTATTAACTGTATTAACTTGTTTGGTCAAGTTCATTTCACTATTTTATATGCTGATTTAGAAGCCGATTATATTAATCCAATTGAATTATGCTCAAAAGTTAACAGATTGATTACACCAGAAGCTGGTTTACACGGTGTTTTAACTACTTTGTTCTTATTGAACGGCTACTGGTTCTGTTTCTTATTGAATTTGCCAGTCTTAGCTTACAATATTAATAAATTCTATAATAAGGTTCAATTATTAGATGCTACTGAAATCTTTAGAACTTTAGGTAAACACAAGAGAGAGAGTTTATTAAAGCTAGGTTTCCACTTACTAATGTTCTTCTTCTACTTATACAGAATGATCATGGCTTTAATTGACGAAACTGGAAACAACTACTAAGTTTCTCACATCAGAAAGAATAAGAAAAAAAAAAAAGGATCTGTATGATCCTGAAAAAAACATGGAGAGAAAGAGAGAATAGAATGAAAGTAATTTTATAAAATGTATGTATATATACTGTTTTCTTCTCAACTAATTATAACAATATAAGAACTTTTTTTTTGAATATCATAACTTGTCGTAACGTTCACCTCTTCTGCCGGCGAAAAGTATTGCTGAGTTTTTCTTCTCCTTTAACACAGCTACCCTTAAATTTGCTAAGACATTCTGAGCTGCGTTAGAATGGCGATAGACACCTCCAGTAAATGCTTTTGTTGCATCTTTACCTAATGCATCATTTAATAATTTTTGGCCACCTGGGTGCTCAGTGATATATTTGCTGACATCGTGGACGATACCATTCACAATAATTAAATAATTGTTTTTCGATAATTCATTATCAAATTTTGCTTTGTCCCAGATTGGAAGATCCGTTAGTTTTGGACCCCAATTTACAGTGTGTTTTAATGACGTTAATTTTTTTTCACGTTGCTGTAGTAGCCCTTGATCAATTGCATTCTGGGAAAATCTCTTCAAATCTCTTGTTAAACCCAAAATCGATGACATATAGATAACTAGCTTAGTTGGGTCGTATTGATACCATTTAATTGCATTTCTGTAGTCGTTTGGAAACTCATGGTGGAAGTTATGA